>JAAEAF010011364.1:0-20273 GCA_011037195.1 Triatoma infestans
AACATTTACACGACTTTCTCTTGCTGCAATTTATTTATTGCCAGCTCCATGTTTTTTTGCTGAAACTCTGAGAGCCTGGAATGCCTCTTTCATTTGGCAGAAACTCCATTCCATTATATCTCCATCATTGGCATATGCAAAAATATTGTGACGGATGTCTGTATTCCAGAATCTTTGACACTTTTTTTCAAAGGTAACATTGAACAACAGATAGGAAAAAGGATTCCCATTGCCACAATCCGACTCTATACTCAAAAGATTCTTATAGATCAGAGTGAACTTTGATACAACAGCGCACCTTTTTTAAAGAATTTCTGTCGTAACATCTATATATCCGCCCACATTGCTGAATCATTTAATTGTTAAAACAGGGACAAAAGACAGGGACTAAAACTGATATTGACTGCCAAGTAAAATGAACAAAAAATTGGTAGAGGGAAGAATTATATTAGGTATTATGTAGAGAAGTTCTGAACTAAAGAAATGATTTGTAAGAGAGGTAATGGGGTGTTGAAAATGGAAACGGCTCGTACTGTGTCACTTTGGATGGCAGCATTCAACCCTGTTAGGGAGCCACTTGAAGCCGAGGTCATTGGCCATTTTGTTAGTAGCCACGTGTACAGCTCACAAAGCAAATTATTTATTATCAGCTAATGCACCTGACGGATAACGAGGGGCAGTTATCCCTAAAGATCTTGCCCACTACGCTCGCTCACAGTTTTTACTTTCTCTTATGGAGGTAAGAGGGAATGTTGCGATCGTGTCATATTTTTGAAATTGAACTTTCACTAGAAACACATGTTTTGAGGTTCCTTGAATACGATAAAACTTGTTTGAAATACTCACAGGAATTTCTATTGCTGCAATTTTATTTTTTCACTTTACAACATACAAACTGTGAGTTCTGCCAGGAGTTGGGCTATTCTTTGGTTACAGCAAATTATTTTGCTAATTAAAATTGGTAATTAAATTTTAACATTTTAATCTCGGAGTGTTAGGGGATGTCTGATTCAGTATAAGCCTGTTTTAAGAAACACGAGGTAGCATACCGTTGTGCATAATAGTAGTTTACACAGCCAAGAAAGTGGTGTCCGATAGGTTATCGATTTTGACGAACTTCTATTCTTCGAACTTGCTTTAAAGTGAAGTATATGCACTTAGGTCTCAAGACCCCATTGTGCTCCCCGAAATATATCCTTACATCAGCATTGTTCCCTTAATAATTAATGTGCCAGAACCCTTTCGGCCATCTCACCACCCATCCTAACAACCTAATCGTGAAGTGGAAAGAAAGACGTGGGGTGAAAAATTGATGGGTTTTCTCTTACTCGGGAAATGGTTGTGATTCCCCCAAGGTGCAGATGACGCTTTTAAGGAATTAAAAAAAAAATCCTCCGGTGCGTAGTTGTGGGTCCATCAGAGGAAACTAGTTTGGGATCAGGAAAGAAACAGACGATATGAACTGTCCCCTCCCGGATCGTAGTCTAGGCTTGATATTGAGCGATATCTTCGCGATCGACTTCGGCACAAGAAATCCAGTGCCAAAAATCGCCAGAATTCCCACACAGAGGATTTATGAGAGTCTATTGTTAAATGTAATGATTCGCAATGAGGCAGACCCATTCTATCAGATCTCCTCCTTAGCTCACTTTCCTCTCCCCACCCAGAAAAGGTAACCTCAGTCTCATCACAATGTCCTTTTGTCTTCTGAGCTATTTTTCAATGGCCTTACAAGCGGCTCAGGTTAGTGGTACTTCTCCTGACTTCCACATGCTACTTGATCCAGTGCCGTCTTCGCCTCCTCGCCTATAGATGCCATAAAATGGGGCAAGAAAAAAACAAGAAGGTTTAATAAATTTTGTTTAATCCCTTCAACCCACAGTGGAAGATCAAAAGACATCGAAGTTGCAAGAAAGGAATTATGATGTTTTTTTTTTACTCTCTTTCTTGGAAGAAAGTTTTGATGTCCTCACAGTCCAGACAATTCAATAAATATGTCTTGGTACGAAATTTGTAGGATAATCAAAGGGAATGAACATTGGAACATTGGAATGGTGGGGTGCCTCGTGGGGTGTAGTCCGAGGACAACCTGGACCAGGCCTATTCTAAACTCCGGACCTGCAGGGACCTGCTTTGATGACCCTCCTCTCGCGTTCCCTGATAGCATTTAGACGAAGTATCAGTTATCTGCAGTTTACCGTTTTGAGTTATGTTGATCACGCATACACACACACAAATACAAACCAATTTCTAAAAAACACTCTTTCGAGTTCAGTACTTTAAATGTATTTCCAATGAACACTGAATTTGGAAAATTTAACACGATTATAATACTTCGTTTTGTAGCAATCAGAGTAAAAGCAATACTAAATTGAACGAAATAATTAGAATTTAAATAAACTGGAGTAAGATAATATTCGCTCTGGTTTCACTATTTCTTTTTCCCTTTGGATTACTATGTAATTGTAGCAGATATCAAACATAGGATAATTGAAATAAATAATTACCAGCGATCTCATTGTTAGAATTGATTTGTACCCCCATCCCATTCTAAAAAGTGGGTAGAGACTTCATTAAGTAAAAAGATACCATAGAAATTGAAGAGGATTCAATTATACTATCCAACAACTACTAAAATAATTATTAAACATTTAAAACCTTTTCACCAGATTAATCTTTTATTGATATATTATATTACTTTTAGTTGCTGTTGTAAGCAAGTATCAAGATCGTGTTTTAAATTTTTGTAATTGAGTTTTCACCGAAATACATGTTATGAGAGGTCCTCCGAGTACGAAAAAATATTTTTAGCAAATGATCGGTATGTGTGGGTGAAAACGAAATCTCTCAAGAATAAAAATCACAGCAAGCTTAAATCTATCAACGGCAAGTGCCACTTTACTGAATAAGCTGTTGAGTTTTTGAAGTTCACTCTAACATTGCTACAATGATTTTCTTATCTACTTATTGCACCAATAAAAAAGCAGAAAGCGGTCGTTTTTTCGCAAATTTTTTATTTTTTACAAAAAAGAACTAAAAAATGTTGTAAAAAAAAAAAAAACACCAAAAATGTCTCTTTTACGAAAAAAAAAGTTGACTGAACTTTATGTACTTTGCAACAATTTTTTTTTCAATATGTACCACTATGTGATAATTCTAAAGTGCGAGATGTCACAAAGAAGAACGTCACAGTCCGAATAATAATTGGGGCAATAAACATAACGTAAAAATAAATTATTAAAAACTGTTATATAAATAATATGAACCTTGTAATTGTGAAATAAATGAACTGATTTTATTTAGCTATTTAAATTTTTGTCTGCACAGAAGATTTAGTAGAGAAGGATTAAGTTAATGTTTTTTGCAGATGTTCCGAAAGAATACGAACATATTCCAGTGTACACACTTGAAAAATTGTAAGTATAAGTCAGTAAGATGAACTTCCGGGTAATGGATTTTGATCAAAACCTTCGATTCGAGTACTAACTGTCGAGTGAGTACTGCAAGATGGTAACTAAACAGGATACCAAGTTTGAGCTTTCTGCCATTTTTCTGTTTTGAAATATTTTAATCAGTCACACAAGCAAACCATTTAGTAAAAACAATTTTTACATTCGGGAAACATAGTACCACGTATTTCCGTTGAAAAAAACACAATTTTGATCTAATACTTCCTCTTACAGCAGATGCATTAGGTTTTTTTAAGAGCTACCATTAAGGAATAAAACCAATTAACTGCAACCATACAACCTGGTAACCTAAACCTAGCCGCAATTCAGTAAGGCTTCCAAGTTCTGTAAATTAATGAATCTATTCACAGTATCCATTTTCAAATAATGGGCAATCTGATATAGCGGTCGTTTAGTTTTTTTATATATATCTGCCCTACCAATCATTATTTAAAATGACTGAGGTCAAATTTTCCACCAATCCACTAAATTGAAACCATCAGTGAGACCGATATTTGCTTAGCTACTGTGAAACAAAGCTACAAATTCTGGTGTGAAGCACTCAAACGATTCGTGTTTTACACCAGATTTTTTTATTTACCTATATCTTCTTTAGCCATTCTTTTGCTTTCAAAAAAGCTATTTATTTGGCTTGATTATTTGTATCCTAGCTACTTTTTCATATTATCCCTGCAGGTAAAATAGGCCTGCCTGCTCCCGCCCAGGATGGTAAGAGGCGACTGAAGTACACACCCCGCATGGCAATTTCCCTATCACTATGCTCTTTTCCTAGTCCAATGCTGTTTCCCTGCGATGGAGCCTCAAAGTTAGCACTAGGGGGGGCATCTATTCGATTCTCCGGACTTTCCTGACTCCACGTGGCGTGAACCGGCATTTTGTCTGTCTGCTTCTTTCTTTATCCCAAGCTAGTTCCCTCTGGTGGACCCAAACTACGCACGAGCGGATCCTTTTCTTGAATTTCTTGGATGCTCATCTGCACTTTGGGGATATCACAACCATTTCCCGAGAGAAAGTGAAAACTCATCAATTTTCCACTCCACCTCCTTCCCTGCGGGTTTTAGTCTTTTGATCTTTGACCGTTGATTGGAGGTGTTAATCATAACTCCTTACCTTCCTTTTGTCTTCTTTTTATCCGTGTTCCATGTAGGCAAGATGACCGATAGGGCTCTGGCACTTTACACATTAAGGGGACCGGGCTGATGTAAAAAAGTATTCGGGGAACACAATGGGCCCCTGGCCACCTAAATGCATCTACTTCCTTTTGAAAGCCCTGAAATCTAGAATAAGAATACTGTTTCATATGAACGAAGTTCGATTGTTAATAGTGTTTTATTTATTAAAAAAAAGTTCTTGAAATAAGTGAATGATGGGCAGAAAATATTCTATCCGTGGTCTGAATCCAATAGTGACTCCTAATAATTATATTCATTGACTAAATTTATTCCATTTTGTCAGATAAAAAGTGATCATATAAATAAACTTTCATGTTCATATTAAATATTCATAAATAATGTTTATAAAACAGTGAATTTACATAAATATTTGTTTGTAAATACTTTGTTTACTTTGTTTGTAAAGCTTTGGGTTAATTCTAGATTAATAGTTGATTTGCATACGCTTTTTTTTTTTGTTTATTTTTACCATTTCTTATCATTGGATATTTTTATATTGGTTGTCGAACCTGTCAATACGTAGAAGGAATACACCTTATAGTTTTATATGTAAGGTAAACTGTTAATGTCAACACTCAATAAAACACCAAAAGTACTAATCACAGTTTCTCTTTTATTTTTTTGTTTATAATCTGACACAATACAATGAACAAAATACTAATATCAATAATAGCCTCAATTCTTACTTACGGGCACACCCATCAGTGCCTACTCAATCAATTTTCATGCTTGCTCCCAACATCCTCCCACCTTGGGACAAGGCGAAGCCATGTCTCAACAGGGGCTTACTCTAAAAATCTCTTAGGAACCTTAATTCTTCTACTGCTCCTAGTACATCTCTCCGACTCAGGTTGGGCAGGAATCTCGTCTGGTGTAGAAAGTTTCTGAATTTCATGTGAATCACAGTGCACTTCCAATGGGTGCACTCTTTTTACTGATCTAAGTAAATGTCCTGACTTAGTACGGAGTCTGACAAGACGTACTTCTCCATCAGCTCCAGGAAGTAGTTCTTCAACCAGTACCAAAGGCCAATCTAACCTCTTTGCGTTGTCATCACTTATTAGGACTACATCTCCCGCTGTTATCTTGTAGTCTTGTTGTTTCTTTGGTTCCTGTTTCAATAGTCCTAGGTATTCTGATCGGAATCGTCCACGTAGTTCCAGACTTAATCTTCTTCTGTACCGGACGCGTCGATTCAAACTTTCATGGTCCGCTGCATCTAAAACTGAAATACCAGATTCTTGCAGATCCTTGATAAACATAGCTGGCGTCAACGGTGTCAGATCGGTTGTACTACCAGAAATATATGTAAGTGGTCTACTATTCATCACAGCCTCACAATCAGTCAATACTGTATACAATTCTTGAAAGGTTAGACTAGCTCTTCCCAAGACCCGTTTCAATATATTTTTTAAAATTCTAATTAGACGCTCCCACCAACCTCCCCACCAAGGAGCTCCAGGTGGAATGAATATCCATTTAAGGGGGGGATCCTCAGTCGCAGCCGTGATTTTCTCCCACTCAATCTTGCTTAAAACATTCTCGGCACCAACAAAATTTGTACCATTATCAGTATACACGACTTTGGGTCGGCCTCTTCTATTTACGAATCTTCTGAAAGCTTCTAAAAAAGCTGGTGTAGAAAGAGCGGTGACCAATTCCAAATGGACTGCTCGCTATACTGCACAGGTAAATAAGCATACGTACGCCTTATCTCCATTTCTCAAATATAAAGGACCAGCATAATCTATGCCCGTCGTATCGAAAGAATAAGCGTCTCTAACTCTGTTTGAAGGGAGAGCCGTCTCCAAGTGTTTGCTGGTAAATCTCTTACAACGGATGCACTTATTAATTGCCGACTTCACCGTTCTCCTGCCTCCTAACAACCAAAATCGTTCTCTTAGAAGGGTGAGCAAAGTCTGTACTCCGGCATGACTATTTTTTATGTGCTGCTCATAAATCAGTTTCTCTACAATTACATTGTGCGAAGGTAAGATAGTCGGGAACTTGAACACATCTGTATCGTCCTTCATTGTCAATCTCGTCTTCACTTTTAAAAGTTTGTCATCATCCATAAAAGGCAATAGTGAGCTAAGTCTTGGATTTTGAACTCCAGAAAAAGCTTCCTTTTGAATCGTTCTGGTCAAACAGTTTTCAGCTCGAACTAATTCTTCATACGATAATTCTCCAGAGGACCTCTTCCTTCTTTCCATTGAGCTATTATTGATAAATCTCAAACACCATCCTATCATTCTGACTATTTTTATATAGCTGGAAAAGTAGACCAATCTGTTCGAGAATATATCTTTATGTTCCATTTGAAAATAGGCTAGGGTTACTCTTCTAGCTCGTTCTTGATCAACTCGTTCTTGAGCCACTCTCCTAATACTCGATCATAGGCTTCGTAATTTCCTTCACCTTTAAGCCTTTTCACTAGTCGTTTGGTACGCTGAAGTGCCAGGTCATAGTTGCTGGTAAGCGGCGGATGGTCTTCTATCCAAGGAAGTCTCACTTCATACCATGAATCTTCGGTGAACTTAACTGTTTCATCAAAATCTGTTGGACTTGTGCTTCAATCTGCTCCCGAGATTTTACTCGGCAAGATCCTGAATTCCCAAAACATCCAGCGACCAAAGATCCGAGATTGGTGGTGAAGCAGAAAACAATTACGTGACCATCATAGCATTAGCCTCACGCAGAGCGTTGTCAACTATCCTTCCCATGACAGTCCAGCCGAGCAGTGTCTCTATTGCTACTAAACCAGAAGATAGGGTTCTCTTGTTGCCTGTCATAAGCTTTCCCGCAACATCTGCTCCAATTAAAAGCTCAATAGGACCGTCGGTGATATCTGAAATTTTGATTCCCATATTCCTAAGTTCAGTCATCCAAGGTCCAGTTCTAACAGATGGAACTGATCTAGCAATAGTTGGCTGATCTAATACCTTAAACTTACAAAAGTAATTTTCTTCTAAATTAGTTAATCTAACTTCAAATACTTTATGTTTCTTTGGAGGAGTTTGCTCACCTCCAAATAAACTGTGAATTAATTCCTCCTCACCTAATGTTGAATAGTGCATAGCGGCTGCCGTCTTCTCACAGCGGTATGATCTCTCAGACCCTGTGTCAATAAGTGCTCGTATTCGTCGATGTGAACTTTCATTCCTTACTTTCACTACTAGAGTTTGTAAAAGAACCATACTTGAGGTTACGTTCGTCAGACTATTCTCTTGTGAGGCAACTTCACTTATAGACTTGGGTGAGGAACACATAATGTTATGGTGCCTCTTGCTACATATTGAGCACTTAGTTCGCACTCGGCACTCCTTCGCACGATGGCCTTTCCTTAAGCAAATTAAACAATGCCCTGATTTGAGGAGTAAATTTCTTCTCTGATCAAATGGAATATTGACTGCTTCCTTGCACGTTGAGCTAAAATGATCTAATTTACAAAAAAACGCATACCTTTTTCTCAGTGTTAACTAAGCCCGTGGCCGTCATTATGTTTTCACGCTTCTCAATTATTGCTTTCCTGGAACAAAAAGCATTCTTTACAAGAGATATATGTTGTTCATGTTCAACTTCTCTTTTAAGGAAATCCATTAATTCACCTAATCTCATCTTGAGCGAAGAGTCACGGGTGTCGTGAGATGTTCGCTGCCATAACCGTAGGACATCTTCTGGGAGGCAGGACTCCACCAAAGGGTATAGCATAGCAGAACAGGTTTCCGACGTTACTCCTAATGTTTCTAATGATCGGAGCTGGCTTTCAAGGTTGTCATACATATCAATCAAATTTATCCTTTTCGTGAAATTGTTCATAACTAGTTTCAAAAGCTCCCTTACATACACTTCTACTAATAAATCTTTACGCCCGTAACGTGCTTTTAGACTTTCTAACGCCTTCTTATAATTATTTCCTGTGGGCGGGTATCCTGTCACTAACTGAAAGGCTTTTGAATTGGGAGAAATACTTTGAATCAAATAATCAAATTTATCTCCATCTGAGATACTAACATCTTCATCAATCCGTTGGAATTTGCTCCAAAACGGAAGCCAGTCTAATAATTCTCCATTAAAAACTTTTAAATGGAGTTTGGGTAAATTTACACGTCGTTCTTTTGTTTGGTTTCTTTGTATTGAAGTAACCGAATAACTGTCATCTAACCTGTCAATTTTAAACTTGATATTATATTTTACGATATAATCATCCGCTGTGTCAGATTCTGTTTCTTATATATCATCTGTGGGCTTAATTTCACTTAACATCATCAAATCAAAAATATCATTATTCAAAACTAAAAGTGCATTATGTTTGGTTTCTAATAAAGCAAACTTTGCTTTCAATTCATCAATAGAGGTTGTAGACTCTTCAATATTTTTCAGCATTCCTTTATAGAGTTTAGTAAAGGCCGTTCTAATTATCCGTCTATTCTCAGTCAAATCCTTTAATTTAGACGTTATTTTTTATTTATTTTTTTTTTAAACAAACTTAAAGTAAACAGTTTACTCACGTATATCTTCAATTAAATGTCCTGTCACGGTCGCCACAAAATGTAAGGTAAACTGTTAATGTCAACACTCAATAAAACACCAAAAGTACTAATCACAGTTTCTCTTTTATTTTTTGTTTATAATCTGACACAATACAATGAACAAAATACTAATATCAATAATAACCTCAATTCTTACTTACGGGCACACCCAATCAGTGCCTACTCAATCAATTTTCATGCTTGCTCCCAACACTATATTTTGTTCCAACGTACCTTTTACTGCAGCCCTCATCTTACCATAAACAAATTTTCTTCAAATTTGGAATTTTGATTTTCTCTCAGCTGTAAGTGGGAGCATTGCAATCTCGTCAAATTTTCGAAATTGAGGTTGAACTGGAAATAATCGTTTTGAGCTCCCAAAAAAAAAAATGTTTTAGCGAATGGTCTATATGTCTCTCTCCTCTCGATGGGTGTAACGTGTTAACAAAAATAACGTATTGGGGAATCCACCGCTCTTTTTGGAGGTAAAAAACCTGGCAATGAAAACCTGTTATAGAATTAAACAGGCAGGATCATGGCAGGGAAAGCGATACGCTGCTTCTATCATTCATCGCGAGATGCTTTTAAGTGTCTCTATTGCAGTTTTCCTTCTGATAGAAGGTTTAAATGACTTGTTTTTGATCATTCTTATAGTGTCAGGTTACCTTTTAGGAAATACTGGTTTAATGATGAATCCGTCTGGTGTGTTACCTGATATTTACCACAGGTGTTACATAGATGGATTTCCAGATAGGATGGTAAATCTGGAGCTCTATTTTGAAACATATTTGGCAATATCTCTTGGTGAGTGAATCAGTGTTTCCAAAGCTGAGGTTTATGCTATTTTTTATTGTATTTCGGATGAGCGGATATGCAACACTAATTTAAAAAGTATTTGTAACTGCTCATAAGTCTGGATGCGTTTAAGGCGCTGATTTTTTGAGTTTTCACTGCCAACTTGGTACTAAAATGTTCTAGAAGGCTACAAGAGATTTATTCCACTGAGGATGTACTTCTAGTCTGGATACCAGATCATATGGGAATCTTGGAGCATGAAGAGGTAGATAGGTTGGGCAAATTAGACGCCTCTCTCCTCTTCATTAGTTCCGAGCCTTAACTGTTGGCGTGACTTTGAGCACATGTCTGTCGAGCTTTCACGCATGGACCGCTTCACGGCATTTATTCCTATGGATTAGCTCAGTGTGTTAGTTGGCATCTAGGATGCTCATTGGAGGCCCGGTCAGGGCTATTAGTGAGACGTTGCTGTGTTTTTGACAGAGCTCTCTCAGGCATCTGGTTGGATCCCTTACTGGGCATTGTGGTTTAAGGCGACATCTTTGGGGCTCATGCCAGATCCCTTTTATAGAATTTGTGAGACCGGGAAGAAACACGTATCCATTTTATGAAAGATTGAGATAATTAGGTTCAGGACTTTTGGTCGAAAGAGGATGTAAGTGGAAGAACTTAGGTTATTTCTACTTAAAGTGATTGTCCGATTTGTTTGGACTGTTGCATATCTTAGGTGGGTTAGATCCGGGTCTGGATTCTTGTTCTAGACCCGTCTTGTTATTTTTCCTTGGGGCAGCTAAGGGTCCAAAGATGCTTTGGATATTGTAGGGCTTGGTCCCTCCCAACTGACCAAAAATAATAGTAATCTTAAAAATGCACAGCTTCAGCAAGCTCAAACTAGGTAACACCATCGCATCTGACACTAAAGTTTCGGACCAAGTACCAAGTATTGGGAGTGTAACTTTGCTGAGTGTTTTTTTTTCAGTTTTTCGCAATTTTCTCAAAAAAATGGCTCCAACAATTTTCTTTAAGCCTCAACACAATAACTACATGCATTTAGCCTTACATCTTTTATTCTAAGCACTTTTTTTTTTTGTTAATATTGATTTTTGAGGATTCGGGGAGGAAGAACTGGAGCGTTAAACCTTCCTCTAAAGTTCAATTTCAATGCAATTTAACTGCACCACCTATATAATATTAAGGTTTTCTAGAATACCAAGTTTTTGAAGAAAATCAAGCTTGAATTACGAAATGATTAAGATACTATGATTATTGTGACAGTTTTCAGTAAAACGGACCACTCTTGCTCAAAAGATTTTTCTTGGAACAATTTGTTTTTTCGGGGATGGGGGGGGAGGTGGTTTAGGGGATCTGCATCATTAGATTTCAAGTTTTGTTAGGATTGAACACTCGCTGTCTGGTGGTGTACAATATAATCACACTTAAGTAGCTGTTGCTCGATCAGTACCTACTGTTTCCCACTACCTACATTTAGAATAATGTTAAGGGCGACACAAGTTTTAGTGAAAATCCCAAAATTGAAAAAAATTGGTCAATCATAATTGGATTAAGTGCAGTATGAGTGAAGTATGTATTTTATTTAAATCAAATGGATAAACAAATTGAATTTAACGAAAGTAAGTGTCACGCTTTTTAATTTAAATTGGAGGTAGCTTGTGGGAAAAAGAAATGTGGAAGAAAGTGTTGGCTGTTTGTGAACCCACCTAACTCAATAGATCAATATGAAGCCATTTGCTCACTCCGTCCGAATAGAAAGGAGCACGTTGCCGCATGCCTAATTGCTAATTGAACGAAAGCCTTTAATATAGCCTTAAACAAAAAATTATGGAGCGTTGTAGTCTAGATAAAAGGAAATGAAGACTTAGGAATACATTAGAATACTGGGCAAAAGAAAATGTCTAATTAAGCGGAAATTTCACTTCAAGAATTGAAAATTATATATTTTGGCTTTTTGAGTTTCTGCGTTTTTTGGATTTTTCTAGAAGATAGTTGCATCGATTTTCTTTAAAATTGGAATGCTGACCACCAATTTTTATTTGAAATATTTTCCCGGAAAAATAATTTTTGTGGAGGTTCTGGGGGGAACAGTAGCGTCAAGCTTTCCTCTAAAGTACAACTT
This sequence comes from Triatoma infestans, assembly GCA_011037195.1. NCBI lineage: Eukaryota > Metazoa > Arthropoda > Insecta > Hemiptera > Reduviidae > Triatoma > Triatoma infestans. The sequence continues at coordinate 12,104 of JAAEAF010011364.1, forward strand.
CAGTAAAATATATGGTTCTGCTACCTAAATAATATTAATATCATTGCTAGAATTCAGAATTTTAAAGAAAATCGGTGAACCGCACGGTTATAAACCTATCAGTTTTATGTGTAACATTTTTCTGAAAAAATTGTTTTTAGGTAGTTCTGAGGGAGATCTGAAACATTACAATTATTCAATATTATTGGCGCTCTCTCTACAATGTAATCATGATTTCGTGCTTCGGTTAGTAGATTGGCACTTATAATTGTTAAATTTTAGGGTATATGGATTACCTGAATGTGACTTTACCTTATGTTAACGCCTCGGTAAGCCCCAAACAAATCCTTTCAGTTTAAATTTTCCAACTCACAGATCTCCTAGAAACTTTCAAAAATCAATTTTCCTATGTATTAAATGAAAGTGATAGGTTTACATATGTGCAGTTAGTATTCTATTTATGAAGAAAATCCTTGCTGCCATTTTCAAGAAAATCCCAAAAAAACTCGGAAACTCTTCTAGAATGTCCTTACTTCCAGTTATCCGATTTTCTTGAACTTGGAATTCTAGCAATGTACTTAATATTATATGGGTGGTATAACCGTATAATTTACTGAAGTATAGTGTTTGAACTGCCTGTGATTTTTCTTTTTTAAGATATTTTATAAAAACACATACAAACACACATCACACAAAAAAGAACATTTGCTAAAAAGTTCTAAGACTTAAAAACTTGTATTTTCGGTGATAATTCAATTTCGAAAGTTTGACACGATCGCAATATTTCCACTTGCAAAAGTGAGAGAAATTAATAGCACAGAATTGGTCGAATAAAGAAGTTAATGTTTCTTACAGAAATCGAAAACTTACAGTAACTTGCATAGTAAGAATTATGACATTACCTGAAAAGTGACAGAAGATTCTGCTTCAAAACAATGTAGATATCACTGACATTTAAATTTCAAATCTTTAGTAATTAAAAAAAAAAATGCAAAAAATATTATTATCGTACATGGTTTGTTAGATGGTAGTGAACCAAAAAAGTTTGTACGAGATTGTCCGATGACGGTACGAGTGTACCATATTTGCGATAACAAAGGTGTGCTTCTATAGTCCAATAGGTCTGTAGGTGTTCCTTGTTTCGAAGACCGTAGACCGCGTGGTTGTATATTTATATAGCCGAACAAGCTTGTGGAGTATGACCACTAAGTACGAGGGCATTCAGTAAGTTATCTACCCTACCTTGTCCTGTCATTGCTTGTCTGTGCAGGTGAGACATGTCTTGATATGCAAAATACAGAAATACAGTTCAGTCTTAGTAAGCCCTGGAAGTGTGTGATTCATCCAGGCCTGGTTCGATTATTAAAGGCGAGGTGAAATAAGTGTGTTGAAGTCAAGGGGACTTACATTGAAAAGTAATAAGTTCAATTTGATCATCAAGTTTCGTTTTCATATTCAGGTAGATAACATGGGCTTGAACACCCCTCGTATAAAGGTTGATATGTTACAATTATATATTGCAAAGTCCTTTTGGTGTACCATTGCACGAAGTCTCCAGATATATCACTTATTCAAAGCCTAGGAGAGTGTTAAAAATAACCCTAGCTCACTAGTTATACCACTTTTAGGCATCTTATATCAATTTTACAGAACTCTGTATAACCCAGCAATCTCTACATCACTAGGTCCATATATTCTGATGATGTATCAGCTCTACAAGCCCGAGTCAGATCTTTCGAGTACCCATATTACATATATAGCCCAAAATCTTTTGGCATATTCTCTGCATAGCCCATTACGTCTCCAGGTAAGCCATCTTCACATAGCCGAGGGTACTAACTTCAACGAGGGTAATAGTCATGTTGGTATCACTTCTACGTAGCCCAATAAGCCTTCTCTACCAGTCAAACACCGCACATGAAAGTATTTCTTGATATATCACCTCTATAAGCTTAATAGGCCACCCTACATACTAACTTCTACATACCTCAATAGATCTTCATACACATGAACATCCCTACCAGACTTACATCCGCTACCTAGTTCAATAGGCGTCTAGTGAAATCTACTGAGGCATATTGGTATTCCAATCTCTACATAACCCATTAAGAATCTGGTGTACCACTCTACCACAAAGACTATTTAGGCATATTGGTATACAAGCACAATATCCTTCATAAACTTAATAGATATTTATTAGGCTCCCGTATATACCAATGTACCTGTATGAAATATTTCAGGCTAGTAATCACCTTAGCATACCAATTAAGCCTGCGGTTGCCAAGTGGGCCACCTCTATCTGTCATGCAACCACTACATGACATATTGGTACCCCGACCTCTACATAACTCAGGAAGAAACTGTTATACCACTTTAGATCCGCTCTGTTGGGCATTAAGGGACATGCCATTAAATGGTCTAAGACCCTCGAGGGGACTGGGGCGGGGTTGGTAGGTCCAAGGATCAAGCACTCGGAACCCATGGGTAAATTTCCCAGCATCCTCCAGGCGGAGATATACGCTATTGGAAGATGTGTAAAATTTAACCTCGATAGGGGATATAGGAACCAGGAGATTGTCATCCTTTCCGATAGTCAAGCAGCCATTAGAGCATTGAGTGCATCAGTCATCAACTCTAAAATGGTCTGGGAATGCCTAGATAAACTTAATAACTTAGGCAGGAGGAACAAACTACCCTTTGGTGGGTGCCGGGGCATGTTGGCATTGAAGGGAATAAGACGGCCAACGCCCTGGCCAAGATAGGCGCTATTACCCCACTTTTGGGGCCGGAACATTTTTGTGGGATTAGCGACCAGTTTCTGTTGAAGGAACTTAGGAAGGAGGAGGAGACGAAGAGATCTCAACTCTGGTACTTCCTGCCCGGTTTGCGGCGGGCCATGATCTGCTTGGGAAATTATAACCAACGGAGGTCGGAGGCCTGCATCGGATTAAGCAAGAACAAGCTCCGCGTTCTTACGGGTTTCCTCACGGGGCATTGCCGACTTAGAGGACACCTGGTGAAGCTGGGTTTGGAAAGTGACAGCTCATGCAGATTCTGTGGGGAGTTGGAGGAAACTCCATTACATCTTCTAACAGACTTGAGGCTGCCGTTCAGAGAAGATTCAAGAACCTGGGTAGCTATCCCCCCCAGGTGGAGGAGGGGGATATACCTTCTCTAGAGCCTGTCAGGATAGTGGGATTCCTCAACCTGATGGAGGTTTTGTAGAACGGATGTTCAACTGGGGCATCTGCTCGGGTGCTGTGGGCAAGCCTTCGGCACCCAGGGGGCAAAGCACAATAGACCGAAAAAGGTCGTAGTGCACTGGTCCCCTTTCAAAAAAAAAACAAAAAAAAACATACCACTCTACGATGCCCACTATATCTTCATATGCCCAACCTCTACTAACCTCATATCATTCCTAAGTAGAGGTTTGGGATACCAATATTTCTCCAATAGGTTTCCAGGTAAGCCAAGTTTTTAACGATGCCTCAATAAAGGCATATTGGTGTAAACATCTTATTTGATAGGCTCCAGAAGAGTATCTAGTGAAACCCATCTCGACAGGCCTAATAAGTTTCCATTTTACCAGTCCAATTGACTTCTGACTGAATCACTTCTACATAGTTTAATAGACCTACAGGTATACCACCTGTAGATTTGTACCTTCGTCTCTTATAGAAAGTGGTGAGCTTTATAGCGGGGACTCGCGCGGGCCCTTTGTTTTTAAACTTTTCTCCAATTTTGTGAGTCCCTTCTTCTTGCTTATTTAGCATACATAATTTTTTTTGAAATATATTAAGCGTCAAACTAATATGGGAACCTAACGAAAATTAGTGTATTTGACGGTATATTATTTGGAACTATCTTGTCAACTCCTTTATAATAAATTGGCGTTTCTACATAAGCTGTACAAATATAATAACTTTTTTTGTGTGAAATATGGGTTTTCCGTAGCTCACACAGCTTATATCTCCAAGCAGACCACTTCTCGTAAGCTTACAGATTATTCTCTTTTTACATTGTCATAGTTTTCAGGTTTTGAATGGAAATTTTGAATTATTACTTAGTATAATATTAAGAAATCAAAATAATTAATAAAATAAGTTTAACATTTTATTTGAATATTTTTTTTTTAAATAAAAAGGGAATTTGTTGTTAATCATTAAACCTTTGTTTACTAAATTTAATTAAAGTATCAATAAGATAGAATAATTTTAAAACCATATGTTAACAATGTAAACAGTATTGATCGACATAACACACCTCTTCTATATTTAAAACACTTTTATAAAAAATAATTATAAGCTTAAATGCTCAAAAAATAAAAACCGAAGCTATTATTGGTAATTATTAAAAAAAATACCGTTAATTTTTAAGCAACTTTTTTGTATTTAAGAATGGTTTCAAGCGGTTTTGATTCAGATTCAGACTGCATTAAAATTTCTTTAAAATCAAAGAATAGTCTCAATGTTTTAATCTGAGGAAAGTGTTTAAAATATAAAAAAATTTAAACTTTTTATTTGATTGAACCACTTTCATATGTTAAGCAAAGAATATGTATGTTTTGTTTTATAAGTATGTAATCACATGGTAATTTCCAATGAAAATAATTAAATATGGTAACATTTTAAAATTAATTAAGTTTGTTCTTTATCGTAGTAATTTTATAATAGGCCTTTGTTTTTGAAGTTAATGATGTGAAATATAAAAAATTCATTGTGTAAATATTGTTTTATTCAACTTATTTATAATTAATACCTTAAGTAGATAATTAAAGGTAAAATTTTAGCTTTTTTTTTCTGTTAATAATATTAATTCTCTTCTATATTAAAAGATGAAAGGGGATATTTCATTTACTATGTAAAATTGAATTGTGGACATGTGATATGTGTGTTATGATGGATGAGCTAGATAGGGAGAAGACAGAAATACTCTTGTGTGTTTGTGTACAAAGGGGAGGATGATATTTTTTTCCCGGAGTATGAGGTGATAATTCTAAATTTGGGCGTGGTTGTGGTAGTTAGGAGGGATCCGTACAGTGTGGTTATACTATAGTAGGAACATGTTAGGAGGCAGGGTTCGTAGGGATGGGGATGGTGTAGTGGTGTTGGTTTGGCCCCAGAATATAGGGATGAAGAGGAAGATAAGAGATGATGACAAGAGAAATAAACAAAGAGTCAGTATTGTATAGGGTGGGGCCTGAGCGATCAATACTGTTCACTACTCGGGCAGTACATTTCTCTCTAACATCCATTTGGAGCTCCTAGCCACCTGCTTTCATTATACACACTCCCCTTTTCAATTGATATAAAAAAAAAATGAAGAAGAAGAAGGGAAAAATAACCTAGAAAAATAACAATGTAAATATGCAGCTCATTTATTTACCGTGTTTTGTTTGTAACCAAGCAGTAATAACCCATGTGAGAAGCATGTACACAATTCTTAAATTGTACAATATGGATGAGTTTGGGGGTATGTTTTTTCTTAGATTAAAATTCAAAATAAGGCAGTGTGGTATTTGATCTTATTGTCCACATCCGTCCTTGTGCAAACTTGTTAATTTTTTTTTTAAATTTAAAATGGAGGATTATTGAGTAACCTTGTTTGGCTTTTAATCTTTTATTATAGGCTATTTATAAATAAAAATCAAATTAACGTTTTATAAAAAAATATATGGTATTCAAAATGTTTGAAGCCGAGGTTAATCATATTCTAATATTAAAGAAGTTTATATATAGTTATAATTAACAAACAATCGTGTTTATAAGATGAACATAAATAAATAAATAAATAAAAAGTGGGATGAGTTTTATAAGAAGTAAAAGAAGGATTGGGAAAACTGGTTTCTTTCTTTCTTTTCTTTTTTTTTGGTGGGTTGGTTTGGAAAATTGGGAGGTTAAAGTGGGTAGTATGTGTGTATGTGTTAGCTGGTTGGGTATGGCATCCAAGTATGGATGGAAAAGAGGAGGGTCAGAAACAGGTATGTGTATGTATATAGATATATATATGTATATATATATATATATAGGAGGAAAACTCACCTGTCCATCGTTGTTGGTCGCTGGTACTCAAGTGTAGCTAGCGGCGGCATACAGCCACTTGTGTGTGTCCGCCTGTTCTGTGAAGCTTGATAAGGGGATGAACAAGGCGCATGCTTCATTATATTGTAAGTTCTGGCTCCCGCCCCTTTATCAAAAAAAGAGTTCCACGTCCTCTAGTTTTACTATCTCTTTCCATTACTCTTAAAAAAAAAAACTTTTTATATAAGTCCATCTCTCATCCGTGGTGCTTCCCCTCAATCTCTTTAGCCACCCAATTATCGGCTTTTATTTTTACAGCTTCTCAAAGTTGTGTAATGTGGTAGGAAACGGTGAACGGTGAAGTTGAGAATTACACACACTACTGACATGATATTTTAAAGTAACTAGTAGGAGAAAGATATGGATATGGAATAGAGTGACCGAGCGGCGAGCGATGTTGGTGATGTATAATGGTAGCGTCGGCTATTTAACACTTTCTGGAACGGTTGTTTCAAGCTTTACTCTGGGACTGGGAAATTTTTCGCAATCTAATATGTCATAATTTTTTAATTATTACTTAAAATTTGCTCGGTTGGAGAGTTTAGTTCTTATCATAGAGGAAACAACAGGATTCAATAGAGATAATAAAAGTTGCAGTATAATGTTCTTAAAGAACTTTTTATATGTACATTTGGGGTCGGTGGGTGACTGAGAGTCCAGTCTCCATTGTATCCCTTTGTAGTGGAGTTGGTTGAAGGGGTAGGTGAATTTAAGGAAAAGATCGGTAGACAGGATTTCAACAGCGGTGATCAGTTTATGTTTCCTAAATTACGCACAACCATAGTCGTTAAAAGGGGTTTGTGTGCTGCTATGATATTGTCTTCACTCTATATTCTCTGTTCAGAGCCGGCTCTAGGAAGCGTGAGGCCACTTGGAAGTTTAAATATATGTTCAAAATGTGAATACTTTCCCTTACACACACTTATACTAAAAAGTTAAGAAAAATAATTGGCTAAGTAATAAATAAATCTAATGACATTTATAGGCTTTTATTTTCTATTTTACAAGTTATTTCAGATTCTTTTTTTACTAAAAGAAAGTAATATTTAAAAAAATGTTTCCCACATTAACTTTTAATGAAATAACTTTCATCAACTTTAAAATAACAGTTATTAATCTTGTATGCAAATGGTCCAATAATCTTAATAATTTTAATGCGATCCTTTGAGCTTGTTTCATGGATCCTAGGTTTTTAAAATCAGGTTCAAATAAAGATAGATATAATAAGACTTTTAATACAACAATACATTGTTCTCAGTATTAATTTTATTCATAAAATATTTTTGTGGATAAAATTTGTTGTTAATAGACCGCTAAATATTGCTTTCCATAAATGAAGGGGTGTAAAATAAACCCTTTTTTGCCGTTTTTGCTATTATCAATATAATTTTTCCGTACCCCCAAGAGGTCCGCCGCGTACCCCCATGGGTACGCATAGCACTGGTTGGGAACCAATGCTCTAAAGTACAACTTCAATATATATATGGTTTTACTACCTACATAAAATTAATACACATTAGAAGCATAGAATTCCAAATTTGAAGAAAAACTGTTGACCAGAAGTGCCATTTTGTAGACTAGGTTTTTGGTTTTTTGAAATTTTCTCGAAAAACGGTTACAACGATTTTCTTTGAACCTGAAATGCCTAGTGCATAGATAGAAACGTATCAATTTCTTTGAAACATTTTTCTGAAAAAATGGATTTTAGAGGTATATTGGAGTTTAAATTTAAATTTGCACAAGCTTTTTTGGTTTTAACATAGAGCGCTCCAATAAGGCCGGTCAGATATACAAGTAAAATCCTCACCTCATTAAAATAAATAAGTAGAGAAAGTAAAAAATTAACAGAATAGTGGCGAAAGAACAGAAAGGGTCGGAAGACGTAGACCCCCAAAGCGTAACAACAAATGAGTATAGAAATAAGTAGATTTCATATAGGTATTATAAAATTCATTCATGTAAATTAATTAGTAGCTATTGTAGTTAGATGCCGAAGACATGATAATAACGAGACAAAAAAGTAGAATTTTTGAAAGATACTTTCTTTGGGGTGTAAAAAATGTTACCTCAAAATAACGAACTTTTGTAACAGAAAGGTAAGGAAATATCAG
>JAAEAF010011365.1:0-27749 GCA_011037195.1 Triatoma infestans
TGATAACACAGACTTGCACAGAGCAAATTCAGTTTATACACTCGCCCGAAACCGGTCGATGACCACAAAATGATGCTGGCAACCACGGAAAATGTCTCTGATACTTTCCAGCTCTGCGGAACCAACCACCACAACAATTTTTTGGATAGCAGGTCTTTAAATAGCATTCGGTACTATCCCTTAATGCTATTTAACAATTGCGGTAGTGTCCCTTGTAACAAACAATTGATTAACATGTTCTGTTTTTCCATCGTTCATCAACAATAACTTCAATGACGGACTTTCAAGGAAATAAAAATCATCTCTAGCTTCCATCTTGTCTAGGAGACAGAAGCATACTGATATTTAGAATTAGCGTACAGTGTAACCACTATGTACTGACGATTAAATCTGAAATGTTCTCACGAATTCTGACGAAGTTAGAATTAGCATTATCTTCTGTAGGAGTAGAGTGTTTTTTATTAATTTATTGATTCATTAAAAGTGAATCGGATTGTGAGCTTCATCAAGTCTGAGAAGGAGGGGGGAAATCTGTCAATCTCCTTAAGAATGCTGAAACACATATGCAGTTGCAATCACAACTGCGTAGTATAATAAATTCTCAAAAAATCTGATAAATAAAGGCGCGATCGTGATTCAAACAGTCAATGAAAATCTTAGAAACAAAAATATTATAACGTTTTATATATATAGATACTTCATTTGTTACTAATCTATAAACATAAATAAAAGGGAAAGAATTAAAGTTTCAAAGAAATAAAGCGGAAATTTATTGTCACTGTCCAATGTTGGGCAGACGAGCCAGTAAAATCAAAGTTTATAATTAATACCAGAGGTATGAATAACAAACAAGAACGAGGGAACACCAAAGAGGAAGCAGGGTAAGATTGTATAGAGGGAGGACTACCGCCATAGAGACAGGTTAGGGATAGAATGATGAACGGGTTGGAGTTTTGGGACGAAGAGGAAGTGGTGGAGAAAGGTTGACTCCAGAGAATTAAAGCTACGATTGTAGCAGGAACAAGGGTGCTACGTTTTACGACCTCCTATACACAACGGCAAGGGAAAAGTTTACCGAAGGGTGCAGCAACAGAACTATACAGGAATATCCGAAACAGTACTGGTAATGTTAGGGTGTGTGGGGGAAATGCACGCAGTAGAGAATGTTATATGCCGTTGACGAATGGCAGCCGACCTTGTACAGAAACGTAACGCGTTTCATCGATCGACAGCTGGTAGTATATGCTGCTACTAAAAACCACTGGTGTATTCTTCATACAAAATCTAAACACTATAGAGGCTATATTTCCCCAACCCTTTACAAGGCAGCAACACTTTTAAAAAAAATATCGATTATTTTATTTAAAAAAATGCCTCAATAAAACTTTAACTAATTGAATTATAATGATTACTAGAGTAAAATTCTCTTTTAAACAGAATTTGTCAGAAAAGAAATTTAAAAAAAATTTTAAACTGAATAAATATAGTAATAAAATAAAAATAAACTGAATAAAATAAAAAATAATACCTGTATAAGAGAGTAATCCATTTATATAAAATATTTAAAACACTTCTGAGTCAAGAAAGGACCAACATACCTGGAACAAAACAAAAAACAAATTATTGTAAATCTAGGAAAACATATTATGATCTAAGAACATTGTTATAATTAAAATTTTAAGCATCTAATTTATAAGAAGTCGAGATTTGTTCTATAAAAGAAAAGGGGGGCGCTTTTGGACTTTCTCCTTGGAACAGTTTCCATAGCAACGGATAGAGGAACTTCATTCATGTTTCTACTGATTCAAGCAAATGTCAAATACTGCTGATCTGCAGAAAACTGCTAGCTACAGCTGAAGTGAACCCACAGGATAATATCTCTATATTGGGAAAACGAAAAAATAAAAATCTCTTATCGACAGCTAAATATCTAATTATAGAAGCAAGAAGAACATCTCTGGAAAAAATTCTGACATCAACATCAGATTCTCAAAGTAATATTTAAAAAAAAAAGGGGCTAGGGAGAAAATTGCAATTAAATATAGGGCTGTTGCAATCCGGAAATCAAAGGATGCATAGGTTGGTAGAGAGATTTGTAAAAATATAGAAATTACATTAAAAATTATGTTTACTATTTTCAAGCAACTTGTCCAAGTGAACAACCCAAGTCTTCAAGTTCTTTTTTATTTCATTTGTTCCATTCTTTAAAGATGCAGTGCAAATTAAAGCTAGTTTTTTTTATATTATGAATAAAGTCGTAGAGTTACACACACGTTCATACTGATCATTCGCTCAAAACATTTTTTTTTCGTACTTAGGGGACTTCAAACATATATTTCCGGCGAAAAATCCATTTTCGAAAATATGACACCAACGTTCCATCGGTTTTGATACCTCTTAGAAGAAAAAAGAAATAAAACTCTTTACTATTTTTGACGTTAATTTAAGAGTGATACACGGAAACTCAGGGATAATTTAAAAATTTTACTCAAGTCTTTGGAGGAACAAATTTAGTATTTAATTTTCCTCCTTAAATTTTTTGATTGGATTATTATTTCATTGGTAAATATATTTATTTATGGATCAACCCCCAAAAAAAACTCAGAAAATATTTTAACACTTAATTTACACAAAATGTTGGAAACTTTATTTTTACATTAAAAAAAAAAGAAGAGTAATATAATGGAAAAAAATATCAAACATTACGAAATATACATAATTAACAAACGATGAAACAAAATTTTAACATATATGAAGTTATTATTCACCACACAATTTCAATTAATTTGTGGTCGGTCAAAAAAATAATGCAATTTTTAATTGCGTTGAAAATACTACACCAGAAAATGTTAATTACATTCTAAATTTATCAATTAATTAAACCAATGTGGTTGGTTTATATATATTAATATACCCATTTTTTTTTTCATTTTTTTATTGAATTAGTCTTGTTTCAAATATTTTTAGTTTCTCTTAGTTGCATTAAAAGAAGTGTTTTTCTCTTAGGTAATGTTACTCTTAGGTGGGGAAGTGTTTTATATGTGGTTTTATTCCAATTAATTAATAGTTTCATATTCAACAGGTGACCCAAGTAACTATGCCATATTTTTCAAATTTCCTAAAGGTAAATTAGATTTACCTCAATAAAAAGTTCACACAATTGTACAACCGTTATGTTTAGTTTGGGAATTATCATTGGTTGTATCGGCTGGGGTAGTCCGGCCTAATAACTCGCAGGAATATCAAAATCCTAGAAGAAGTGGACTGGTTTTATGACTAGAGCATTTTACAATGTGCAAGCAATAAACTGGACCCTTCTAATTTTAAAAATCCAGTTTTGATATATAATAATTTTTAAGTTCCTCATTACGTTAAATTGTACCAAGTAAAATATCACAGTCGACGAGTTATAGTAACTTTTCATTAATAAACCATCACTTAAACAACATTTAAATTGAAGACTAGGGAAAGAATCAGAGATCTGGTGTGCTTTAGTGAGAAAACGCGTCAGCCCCTAACTGTCTTTATTGAAATTAATATGACAAATACATTGACCATAACAAAATAATTATTACTGTTCACAAATAAAATAACCGAAAGCAAATATTATATTATTATGCTTAATGTAAATATCTATTTACATTACGTGCTAATAATAATCTATTGTCTAAACGGGTGGCATTGGTTTAATGCTAATATTATGACTAATGTTTTGGTGTTTTCATGCACACGACGATGATAAATGGATCGTTTTGTATTCTGAGTATTATTGGCTTTTGCTCCGCGTCCCATAATGTCCAATCACATCGCTCCCATCTATCTATAGAGATACAATTGAAAAGTTAAATTCCATTTAAATCGATAAGGGAATATTAATCGTATTGTCCAGTATGTTAAAAAGCATCATCCACAGTTACTAAGTAAATAAATTATTAATTTTTAATTTCATTGATAAGTTGATCGATCTCATTGTTGGTTTTAACTTGTTAATTGAATAAATTAATTTTCCAAAAATACTTGGCGCTATGCCAATCATACAAAGTTGGTTTACAGATACAAAATTTTCTCTAATTGCAATTCACTAATTATCGAATTATTGAATAATTGACATCAAACTTAGAAGTTTCACTAAACATTTAATTGCCTTCAATAATCAGGACATATAGGGAAGGGGAAACCGAGTGAAACATTCACACGTCTCTCATAGGAATTTTTATTCATTTGCACGAATATAAAGAAAGAGGTGGTGGGCACCACCTACCTATCTATCTAAGGGAGTTAATGAAATAATTGATCATATTGCAGTTCAGAAGACAGTGTCAATAATATTGAACAAATAATATTTTAAATTTAACATAACAGAATCTTCTAAAATCAAATTTTGTCTAGAAAAATGTTACAAGAGAAAAAGTGATTCGTTTGTATCTGTGATCAGTTTGCATTCCATGGAATAATTAAGTGCGCGAAGATCGAATCTGACGCGAATGTTTCGGGCAAAATTCCATTAACCTGAAATGTGACTTTGCTGTTTTTTTTTTGTTGTTGAGATTATCTCGAATACGCTCCAACGAATTTGTTTAAATTTCATATACTATCTACAAACCTAAATACCTAACACTTTTATTTGAAACATTTTTACCGGGAAAATTGGGAAAATAAAATTGATTTTTGGGGGTTTTGGGGGAACAGCAGTGTAACAGCAACCAAAGAGAAGCTCAGCAAAGAGAAGAGAAACAAAATCCAAAACCACTCTCTCGGACTGGAGCGGGAGAAGCTTTATAAATATAGCGAAAGGACAGTCCATAAAAACAGAGTTGAATTCAGTTCAGTACATCCAATCGCTACGTGTCATTCACATACCAATCTATCTTAAACATTCCTCCGCTGTAAAGTCCAGGCAGTCTGTGTCTCTTAATATATTAGTTACCAGTGTTAACCAAGTCTTCTTCTTATATCATCAACCAGACCTAAATTCTCTCCACCTAACACATCCATTATAAGCAGTGTTTAGATTTCTTCTAAAGTAACACTTTAAATGCAATGTTTTACCATATAATATACTTCTATATTATAAGTACCGCTACTTTAGACGTTTTTTTTGCAAGACTGTCAGTTTATGTTTAAATTTAATTGCACAAGTTTTCTTAGTTTTTTCCACTTGGGCCCTCCACCCAAGTGCGCTCAGATATACAAGTATTAAACCTATCGCTTTTGGAGGGGGGGGCAATCCAACTAATTATTGTGAAAGTTGGCATTTTATTAAAAAAAAAAAATGTTAAATTCCACTGTATTAATGGGAGTAAGAGAAAGTCAGGTGAGTATTTAACACCAGATTTTGAAATTTAACAGTAGGACCAGGTAGATAATCAACTGCATTAATAACTTACATGAACATTAGCGATTATTTCTATATTAAATCGTATAACAAGGTCATTAATTTATGTGGCCAAAACTTGTCAATAAATAAAAATACAAAAAATATTTTAAAAAAATCTAGGTTTCCAAATGTAATTGAATTGCAAAAGAAAAGAGAGAGAGATAGTAAATATATAAAAAAGTTTTCAATCCTTATTTGGAGATAGATGCGGGTCGGCTGTGTGGATACATTTTTTTTTTTTTAGTCCTTCCATTTCAATTTGGATTGAATGCTTTCACTTCTTTTTTTATTTTTTTTAATCAGCCATTGCTGTAATGTTTTATAGAAACCAAACCGTTTGATGACTCAACGCTTTTTTATTATTAATAGATATCCCCTCCATGACTATATATATATGTAAAGACTTATGTAAAAATTATAATATAACCATGATGAGTCACAAATACATACAAATGGTTTATTTTTAAAAACTTAATATTTTCTAATTTCATTGCTATGCTTGACATTTATTGACTATAATTTCATTTGTTATAAACTTTTTTTTAAAACTTGGATTATTCAATACTTTAAATACAATGAAATATTGATTATGCTACTATGCGTGAATTTTGGATTCATAATATCAGAAGAAGAAGAAGAAAAATCATTGTTATTGGCCGGCACCTTATTTCGGCCTTACAATATTACAACACAATACTATACATAATACAACAATATGCCCGGTTACAGTTATACCCAATATTTTTTTATTATAATTAGCTGTTTGCGGTAAGTATGCCTTGTGGCAGTTTTGGTTTGAGTCTTCGTTGTGCTGTTGTCAGTCCAAGTCTGTGATCTGTCCTAGCTTCTATATTGGGTAAGTTGTTTAAAAATTTTTGTGTTGTCTTGTCCATAAATTCTTTCAAGAATGGTAATTGTAGCTCCCTATGGAGCTGTTCGTTCCGTATGAACCACGGTGCTCCCAGGGCGATACGCAGGACTTTGTTTTAGAAAATCTGTAGTTTGCTTAGAGCAGTCTTGTTAGTTTCTATCCATACAGGACAGGCGTACATTAGTAGCGGTCGAAGTATAGAGGTGTAGAGAAGTCTAGAGCATTGTGGTCTCAGTGGTGTACGTCTGTTTATGAGTGGATAGAGCTGTCTGAGAGTTTGATATGCTTGCCGCAGCTTTAGAGTTATATGAGGAGTCCACGTAAATCTCGTGTCCAGGTGTAGGCTAAGGTACATTAAGGGTTCGTCCGTTTTCTTCCACTGTATGGCAGTGCTGTTGATCTTTAAATTAGTAACGGCTTGTATCCGGCGAAAGGTAAACATTTTTGTCTTTGTTTTTTGTATGTTAATGTCCAGTTTTCCTTTGTAAAACCAGTCTGTTATTTTATCTAGAGAATGTTGCAGATTGTTTACTGCAATGGAGAGGTCATGATGTCAAGAGAGTAGAGGGTGTCGTCTGTGTAAGTAGCAAGTATTGAAGTAGTTAGAATAGGGATGTCGTGTGTGTAAATGGTAAATAGAACGGGGGTAAAAAGGGACCCCTGGAGAACGCCGGCATTGATTCTACGTCGAGTACTGAAAGTTGAGTTTATGCTCACTTTAAATGCTCACTTCAAATGTTCTGTACTGTAGAAATGAGATCAGATTGCTTACCTCAGTAGTGTTCTGATTAAGTCTAGTTTGTAGAGTAGTCCGTCGTGCCAAACAGTGTCGAATGCCGAAGCGATATCAAGTGAAGCAACTGTCGAGTACTGTTTTCGTTCGTATCCAGTTACTATGTGTTCTATTACTCTTTGTAACTGCTGTATTGTTGAATAGGATTTCCGGAATCCAAATTGGTGGGGAGATATAAGTCTGTGTTCGGTAAGATGTTCCTGTTGTCGGTTGAGTACAAATTTTTCAAAAAGTTTTGAGAGCGAAGGGAGAAGGCTTATCGGTCGATAGCTGGACGGACCGTGTTTTGGTTTGCCGGCTTTATGGAAAATTATGACCACTGCGTTTTTACGCATTGGAAAGTGCCCAATTCGTAGGGAGCAGTTATGTAAGTTAGTTAGGTATGCTATGCCTTTGTCGGTTAGGTTTTTGATTACTAAGTTTGGGATAATTTCAAGATTTGTATAACATAAAATAGTTTTTTTTTTATTTTGTTTTTTGTTAGAGAAATATTTCAAATAAAATTGATACGTTTTTATCCACGCAGCAAGTAAATCCAAGTTTAAAGGAAAACCTTATAACCGTTTTCGAGAAAATTCCAAATAAACTCAAAAACCTATTCACTGTAAAATCGCACATCCGGTTAACTGATTTCTTTCGAAATGGTAGAATACTAAGATTCCAACAAATCTATGTATCGACGAAAGTGTGACTTTAAGAATAATGTTTTGGAGGTTTTCGGAATTTTATCTCCGACGATTTCTCTCTCTTTTAACTTGCAATATAATGCATATATGTAGATAAACCTATATACTTTTATTTCCAAAAAGAGTTATGTTGAAGGATAAAAGAGACGCAACAGCCATTTAATATAATCAGATATACATATAATAGTGCCCAATATTATCTCTATGAGATCTACAGATGTATGAATTTCTTAACATACAAACAGATACACAAGAGAACCACAATCAATAAATTCGGATTTACAGCTTCCTATCAACATTACATTAAATTATGATAGAAATAAAACTGAATTAATATGTTTTTTCGCAAATGAAAAAACAATAATTCTTTACATTATTAGTATATATAAAATTAAATTAGTTTGAACAATATTTAATGAACTCAAAAAATAAAATAAAAGAAACTATGAACTGTAAGTATTAAAGTGTTCCAAGGTTAGTATAGTATATAAAATATGCAGACACCTCTTAAATGTAAATTACTAGTCCACCTTGATATTCTACACCCCATTCTAGTGGTAGTCACTTTTTTTTTATTAAACTTAATAGATTTATATAAAATTAATAGATTTAACTGTTTTTTTTTTTTGTTTTTTTTAGAAAATACTTGCATTACTATTTTTTGTACTTTCCCTTACTCCTGTAAGAGAGGAAATATTGCTACTATTTCAAATTTTCGATATCGAGTTTTCACCTGAAATATGCATACGTCTTATGGCGGTTTTTGGAAGTTGTGCATCTGCAACAGCATAGCTGAAAGACGAAAAATCCTGACAGTCCGATATCACCAAGGGATACGACAGGAAGTTATCAGTCAAAATTGCCCAATCGGAAGTACCATTTACTGGATGCATTTTTCAGTATTTTTACGATTTACTCAAAAATATCTCAACGATTTTGTATAAACTTGGTAAATTAATTAGACATATTAAGGACGTGCTAGTTTTATTTGAAACATTTCTTCGGGAAAATTCAATTCGGCGGGAGGGTGGGGTAATGTTTCCATCCCTCTAAATTGCTATTTTAGTTTATTTTACATTAAAAAAATCCTTCATCTAAATAATATTCGAATTAAATATGACGCCAAAATTCCTAGTTAGGAAAAAATATCGGGTGACCGGAAGTATGACTTCACACTTTTCTTAGTTTTCTGTCATTTTGTGAAAACGGCCCCAACGATTTCCTTTAACTATATTTATTACCATCTTAGTATATTAACCATACATGAAAAGAATATTTAGAATATGTTTTTAAATGAACAGTCTTATTATTATAATTTCTGATAGGTGCCCAAAGGCGAAGGACCTTCGTCAAAAACCATTTTGATAAGTACCAACTTATCATCCCAACAGTTATACTTTTTAACTAAATTATATTTTAATTTACTGCTTATGTAAGAAACTCCGCTCTTAAGACTCACTGTCCTTAATATCTAATTTTCGGAAAAATATTTTAAGATTGATAGGTAATATTTACAAAATATCTAATCGTATTATGTACTTAGATACATGTACACATACACTTGTATGCACTTAGCCCCCTAGGTTTGAACAAAATATTGGAGCATCTTCGAGATAATTCCAAAAATAAAACAAAATCATTTAATCAAATCGCTTTTCCGAATAGCCTATTTTCTTCAAATCATTATTTTAACAAGCATTTAATGTATTATCAGCGATAGAATCATAAATTGTACCCAAATGATATTTTAGAGGAAGCTAATAGAGTTTCTCAAGAAATTCCTAAAAATCAATCAAACGGTAAAATATGAATGAATAGGTTTTTTTTTTTTGTAGGGCTTGACTTAAATTTCTTTATTACTAGGCAAATAAACAAATAACATAGTTAATTAACTAGGTTTGGAGGGGGGGCAAAATAAAGATCTCAAATAATAATAAATTAAACCAGTCATTTACAAGTCTGAAGTAAAATCTGTGGTATACAATTTAGCGAAATGAATTAAGTTTGAAACAGAAGGAGGGGGGAAGTGACAGAGAAATGCACAAGTAGTTATGTATATAAATATACACTTAGCAACAACAAACACAACAAGCCACTACTACTGTCCTAGAGCAAGGAGCAAAGGACCGGAAGTGAAGGTCAGAGGTCATGAAAACCTGTTGCACTAAACACAACACATTCACTTCCATTTTACCTCACTCTCACTCTCTCAATCCTTCTCTTGCACTCTTACCACCGCCACTACAACTAAAATAAAACATAAACGCACAATCTTGTCTACACAGACAATCACTTTCGCTATTATATCAACACTCCGTATAGTTCGCAACTCAAAGATGTGTGTACCACCTTTCCCTTTTTTCTACCATTACGTCTCTCTCGCCTATTTCTGTCTCTCTACTTATATAGATTTACCGATGGACAATCACAACAAAAAAGCGATGTGGATACTTGTGTAAGTAGTGCTCTTGCTTGCTTGCTTGTTTAACAAGTGGTCAAAGCACTTCCTTCCGATATATCCAAACTGTTTGGTCAACTTTGTTTTCATTTTATTTCCCTTATTTTTATTCTTTTTAACGTACTTGACCACATTAAATGAAAAATGGTTGTGGAAAATATAGTACAAAAACGAACATTTAAAACAGACTCATACAACCTTTATTCTCCAAACAGGCAACTTTTTTTTTTTACTTCGGGCACAGAATGGACTAACTCTTCACGACATTGTTATATTTAAAGTGACTGCCAACTCACTATAAGGTCATTTCCGGTATTATTAGAGTTAAATCTACATTTTAAAATCATTCAGTCATATCGTAGACATAACTGTGCCCATAATAATTTCACTTCATTACTTTCTCTTTCTTCTAGTAAACAGGAAGTATTGGGATCGTGTCAAATTTTTGAAATTTGAGTTTTCAAGCGAAATATATAGTACGAACAAATTTTTAACGAATGGTGCATGTACGTGAACAAAATATCTCAAAAAAAAGAAAAAACTCTGGCTGTCTCCTTGTCCTGGCTTGAACCCTGTCTTGGCGGGTACCCTAGACTATACGAAAACATTTATTATAAAACATTGACGCCCGTCAATTGTAGTAACCTCTGTACAAAGTGAACTTGCAAATATATAAATGACTGCAACGAAATTGGCAGCTCAACCTCACCAATATGTAAACTCAACACAAATTTTGCTTTCTACCAGTTCTCTTTTATGCAGACGGCACTCAGGTTCGCACAAGTTACAGTCCCATCTAGATATTGTAGAGTCCTGGACAAGAATGTGGCGAATTAAAATGAACATATAAAAATGCCAATATGCCGCGTTTACTCTCCGGCGGGGCTCCTCCTGAGTATAGATCTAGTGTCCTACCTTGTGAATCCACACACAAGACTTAAAAGATAAACAATGAATAAAAGTGCTAGAGTTTGTTATAGACTTCTCTGGAAGAGATCTAAATTACCGGACTCAAATCTACGTTGACTTACAGTCTGGAACGAACTATTCAGACATTCCAATCTAAACTACACCGGTAGACGTTTCTTACTATATCACAAATCTCTCTCCATGCTGACCTCAACAATCCTTTCACAGTGCCACTTGTCAAGACAAAATATTTCGTAAATATCACATCTCTCTCTCATTGTTGCTCTAATCCATTTGTACAAACTCTCGCCTCTATTACCATCCTTGACAATCCTCTACGCTATCGAATCACGCAGTAACACCAAAATTTCCTACGGGACTGAACAGAGTTAGTGGAAAATGAGAGTACTTCCAATGGATAGTTTCTCTTCTCCTGCTGCTAAAAATCATTGTACAATTTTAGCTGCTTTAATATTGTAAATTGTAAATTTCTAAATAAGATAAATAAAAAAAACACGTTCCCATTATAAAAGTAACATAAAGCTTCAATTTAATGGAGTAAAACAGTTTATTGCGTTTCAAATAAAATATCGTCAACAAAATAAATTTGATAAAACCAAATGTTCAAAAATAATCTTAAATTATTATTAAAGAATGATAATAATGATAAAAATAAAACTATAAGTATTAATAAAATATTACAATATATATATTTATTATATCAAATAAGCAGAGATGTTGGAGCATGCGTGTGTGTGTGTGAGCGTGCAAGGGCGCGTGTGTTGATATGTATATAGATATAGGAGTTGCAATTGGACCCATTGATTGTGTCCATGAAGCTCTTACTAAAGTTCTGTGCTCCTAATAATATTATTATTAATATCAATATATGTATATTATATATATTGTAAATAAAATGGTTTAACTTTCTTTTTATAATTAAATTAATCATAAATATTTTAAATAAAATATTTATTATTCATATTAAATTAAACAATAAATTAATAAATAATAAGAAAAGGATTTCCCAACAATATCACAGTATCTATCAGGAGTGCTGAGTATTTAACATCTATATTACCTTGTTAGAAAATGATATTCTCAGTTTGGAGAATCTTCTTGAAAGTGAAGCTTTGTTTATAGAAACATAAATATGGGACTGATAATAGTTTGATAAAACTGAGAAATGATAAAAAAAAAAAAAGTAAGAAAGAAGAATATCAAAGTTATTATTGTGGAGATATGGGTCAAATGATCAGTTTAATTAGATATCAATCTCTATGGAAGATTAAAGCTAGTTTGATGTCATCAAATGCATTCATTAATCCAAATGAGATAACAATTCATTTAAACAATATTATAACTCTGATCTATTGAGTTAGCTTATTACAATTAACAGTAGCATTTCAACAGCCATTGAAGACTCAGACACTCGCAAGTTAACATCGCTCAAAAAAGTAATTAATAAAATACCAAATCCTAATTAGTCAGCATAAGTTGTATGCACATATTAAGTATATTTGTATAGTTTCTACAAGTTTTAAAAACACAAATCTGAAGTGAAATACTCACCGGTCTTATTGTATTCTCCGCTTTTTACTTTCTCTTACTCCTAATAAGAGGAAGTATTGTAATCGTGTCAAATTTTCGATATCGAGTTTTCACCGGAAATGTCCGTTTTGAGGTCCCCTGAGTCAAAAAAAGTGGTTTTTAGCAAATGGTCTGTGTGGTGTGTGTGTATGTATGTGAACAGCATAGCTCAAAAACGAAAAACCGTAGGAAGTTGAAACTTGATATTCCGTTTAGGTAGCACCATGGGATCTGACAATACGTTATCTGGCAAAATTCCTCAACCGAAAGTGCCACATTACTAGTTGTTTATTTTTTTATGTTTTTGCGATTTTCTCAAAAATGGCTCCGACGATTTTCTTTAAACTTGGCTAGCAACAACATCTACAAAGAGCTACAACTTTTAGTTGAAACATTTCTCCGGGAAAATTCATATAAGGCCCCTTCCGGGGGAGGGGTGGGGTTAGGTTTCCATTTAAAGTGCTATTTCAGTTTATTAGACAATTCTGTCGTCTTAATAATGTTAATTAGAATTAAATATGTTGTTGAAATTCCAAGTTTGAAAAAAATCGGATAACCGGAAGTGCGTCTGTTTTAACTCTTTACTAAATGATTTTTTTTACTTTTTCGCGATTTTCTCAAAAATGGCTCCGACGATTTTTTTGAAACATCTTATATAAACTAAACATGCAAAGACCTACATCTTTTATTTAAAACATTTCTCTGGGAAAATTCTTTTAAGGGCACTCTTAGGGGAGGGTGGGGGATACAGCTTTCTCTACATTGTTCATAGTTGATTATACAATTCTATCATCCAAACAAAATTAATTAGAAATAAATAGATGGCCAAATTCCGAGTTTTAAGAAAATTAGTATACCGGAAGTGCACTTTTACTGAACTGTTTTTTCAATTTTCGACGAATTTCAATAAAATTTGGTACACTAACTATAAAATTTGTCAATTATTATTTTGAGAACTGGAGTAAGAGAAAGTTGTGTGAGTGTTTCACAGCAGATTATTTTGGACAAATTTTCTTTAAACTAGGAATGTTTACAACACGTTCAATTCTATTTAATTTTATAAAGGTGGGAGGCTGAAAAATCGCACTCGAAATCTAATAAAAATCAACTTTCTTGTTTTGTTTAATCAAAAGTGATGCAAAAATAAAAGATACATCCATCTGATCACTCTTTAAAAACTAGTTTTTCGTATTCAAAGGACATCAAGATATATATCTTCTATAAAATTTAACATTAATGCAATTACTTTCTCTCGCAACAATAAGAGAAATAAACATTTCAGACGGTTATAAATTTTAAATACTCACACACGACTTTCTCTTGCTCTAATTAAAACAATTTAATCAAGAAATTTTCTTTAAAATTGTAACGTTACAATGTTTACTTAGGCTGGCCATAAACATGGTGGTGGTGATTTGACATGTATTCCTGAGCGCTCTTACGTGGAGCACTCTATATCAAAACCAATAAAGCTTGTGTAAATTTAAATTTAAACTAAATCACAGAGAGCATTCACTAATATAATTTTTTCAGAAAAAAATTGTTCAAATGAAAGTGACATATTTCTGTCTATGCAATAAGCATTCCCAAGTTTAAAGAAAATCGTAACTCTTATCGTGAAAATTTCAAAAATTCAAAAACCTATTCTGTAAAATCGCATCTCCTATTATTACCTGATTTTCTTCAAATTATGAATTCTATCAATGTTTCTGTATATTAATATTTGTAGGAAGTAAAACCACATTACATATTAAAACCACGTTACATTAGACAACAGCTTAACGATACTGCTTCGCCAGAAAATCCCCCCGCCCCCCAAAGAAACAATTTTTCCCGAAAAAATGTTGCAAATGAAAATGTTAGATATAAGCTGTTAAAAAAAGATGAACCAATTAACAGCCTAGTTATTTTATTTTTTTTATACAAATAGTATTGCTTCATTTCCTGTCATTTCAACATTCTACATGTTATCCTCAGAGGTAGTGTTTTAACAAACTTGAGCGTAAGAAGTTACGTTGTGAAGCTGTATAAATTTTAGGTCTAAAAGAACGTGTTTTAAGGAATCGATGTGATATTGTAACAATTAGTTACTAGTCAGAGCACATGATTATATTGCTGATATAATCTACGTTATTAATTATAAAAAGATTCCTTTAATTTAATCTCTGCTTATTTCTTTGATTCATTGAATGAGTTGAAATATATTGATTAAAACTTTTTAGTAGTTGGTAGAAAGATTAATTCATTTAAAGTTGAGCACCACGTTGGTCACCATCTATATTTAATAATGTTAATTTTTGTAGAATTGCAATTTGCTCCAAATTTTAGAATTTTGGTTTGAACTAGGGTGTGTTTGAGAGTTTCACCTAGCTCAGAATAAAGATGGTGGGTAGAAATAAAATAAATAACTAGTCTGTTAACTGGTTCATCTTTTTAACACCGTCAATCACAACATAATTAGTACAACAGCCAAAATAAAATATCAAACAATGTTAGATATTTATCTGTATAGATAAAATACAAGTTAAAGAAAATCGTTGGAATTTATTTGTGAAAATCGTGAAGGAAAAAAAAAAAGAAGCGCAATTCCGGTTGATGGACTTTGCCCAAATCCTTATAGCCAGTTCCGGTGGTACAAACTGCTTAAACGAAATACCAAGTTTGAACTTCCTCTGATTTTTTCGTTTTTTGTTCACACACAGGCAATACACTCAAAATATTTTTTCGTACTCACAAAACCTCAAAAGCAGGTATTTCCGGTGAAAACTCAATCTCGAAAATTTAACACGAACGCAATACTCAACACGCAATACTACTTTCTCTACTAGAAGTGATAAATCACAACTTTGCTTTAAATTTCAAACTTCTTAAGGTGAACACAAAAATTCTCCAAAGGAGAAGTGGAACTACTTCTTCAGGGTCTTTGCATCCGGCCGGGGTATTCTAGCCATAACTACGCAATGAATGTCACGCAATACGCATGGGGCTTGCCAGAAAGTTGTTAATGTTTCCAACTAATTGTATTCAGCGAACCACAGTATTCACCCACTAACAATTACATTTGTATATATATGTAACAGGCACAATAGTTGGTTCACAATCGTCCGTTTGGCGTCGCTTCCTCTAAAATTCTAACTGCTAACATGCAACATTAAAATTAGAGCGAAATATTGTATGTATGTAAAACAGAAACAGCTTTTCTTCTCGCAAACGTCAAATAATAAACAAGTATAACTATAGACAGGTAAACAACTTTATTTGCCACAGTTCAGATGCGATACAAAATTGGCTACTTATTAATCTTTGTTTTTTTTTTTTAATTTAAATAATCACATAAATGAAAAAAAAAGTGAGAAAACTGATTATGAGAAATAAATATTAACGCCAAAATGCCATTAGGATTAATAAAAATAAACAAAATGCTAATATCATTTCAAGACTTTACATTACAATTTAAGTTTTACAAACTCGAATGAAAATAGCAAGAAAATTGATATATAAATATATACAAGAGAAAAACTGTAATCCATAACAATAGCAAGAGAATAAGTATAAAGTTTTATGAAAATTGATATCTATTACTGTCATAAACAGAAGATTGAATACATAACACTTGTTATATGTATTTCTTACCATAGATATATATTGTTTGGCAGTTTGGAAAGATATGTAATATGTATATATTGTTTGTAAATAAAGAAGAAACATTAACTTTCTTTTATATAAAATATATATTTGGTGATATGATAAAATGTTTTTCTGAATTTGAAAGAACTTTAGGAAGGACACATATATATACGATAGATATATATATAATACACCTAAATGTATGAGTTATTTATTTATATGTTCCGAATATGATTTCTATCACATCTATTTCTTTTTTTTTTTTATACAGTAGCGAAATCACGTTGAAAGTAAGACCCGCTAAAAGTCCAGATATCGAAGTCCCATGTAACATTTTATCCCCGTGAATATTTTCAAGTAAAATGGAACTTTATGAAAAAGACTTTTAAATAATGGAAATCAATGAACTTGTTTAAATTGGGGAAATCTGAAAAAAACATTCAATGAAATAGTAGATCTAATAATCGATTCTGATAGGAATCTAAAGTTTAAAATCGAGTAAATAAATTGTGGCAGAATTCGATAGAAAAAAATCTGGTGTGAAACACTCATACAACATTCTCATACTCCCGTTCTCAAAATTGTAACTGACAAATTCTATAGTTAGTGTACCAAAGTTAATGAAATTCGTAGAAAATTGAGAAAACTGTTCAGTAAAAGTGCACTTCCGGTTTACTGATTTTCTTAAAACTCGGAATTTCGGCCATCTATTTATTTTTAATTAATTTTGTTTGGATGATAGAATTGTATAATCAACTATGATAACAATGTAGAGAAAGCTGTATCCCCACCCCTCCCCTAAGAGTGCCCTTAAAAGAATTTTCCCAGAGAAATGTTTTAAATAAAAGATGTAGGTCTTTGCATGTTTAGTTTATATAAGATGTTTCAAAAAAATCGTCGGAGCCATTTTTGAGAAAATCGTGAAAAAAAAATCATTTAGTAAAGTGGTAAAAAGTAAACGCACTATCGATCATCTCATTTTCTTCAAACTCGGAATTTCAACAGCACATTTAATTCTAATTAACATTATTTAGATGACAGAATTGTATAATAAACTAAAATAGCACGAGGAAAAATCTAATTCGACGGAGCCATTTTTGAGAAAATCGGGAAAAAAAAGAAAGAAATCGTAAACGCAATAAGAAAACAGTAAAGTGGTACTTGTGGTTGAGGATTTTTGACTCATAACATACTGTCAGATCCCATGGTGATGCCTAAACGGAATATCAAGTTTGAGCTTTCTGCGATTCTTCGTTTTCGAGCCATACTGATCACATACACACACACCCACAACACACACAGGGAAGGGATTAGCTCAGTGGTAGCGCGCTGGACTAGCAACGCGGAGATCACGGGTTCGAATCCAGCCATGCTGCCCTTAGATTTTCTCTTCCTAGGAGCCCCTACAGCCCACTGCCCGGTGATGGACAGTGTTGTCTGTAACGGGAGAACACTGTCCGGAGGCCGGCAGTGCACTGAGAAGGCTCCGGGCGCAAATGACCACAGATGTTGAGACGCCTTAAATAAAAAAATAAAAAACACACACACACAGTCCATTTTCTAAAAACCATTTTTTTTGGACTCAGGGGGACCTCTAAACGTATATTTCCGGTGAAAACTAGATATCGAAAATTTGACACGATTACAATACTTTCTCTTACTATAGGAGGAGTAAGAGAAAGTAAATAAGATCAAAATCTCGATATGAAAAGTTTTTCAAAAGAAAACTCGATTTTCAAAGTTTGAAACTACCACATTTCATTTGCAATACACTTAGTATAATGAGTTGCTAACACATTAGTTAAAAAGAAAAACTTTGAATAAAATGAATTATCCTTGAAAATATTTGTAAAATAATATGAGTGATAATAATTATGTTAAAAATTAAATTATTAATGTATGAGATAAACAATATACCACAAACATGGAATAATCTTCCAGTCTGTCAAGTTTGCATATTGAAGCAAACAGAAAATAAAAGAATATATTACAAGACTGGAATGGGTACAACAACAACAACTACAAAAATGAACATTTTACTTTATAATAAATAATATTAGAATAATATTTCTAAGGAATACAAAATCTATAAACTATAGAAATAATAATTTGCATAAGTGAATAAACAACATTTAATTCAAATTTATCATAATCATAGTAATAGTTTGTTCTACTTATTTATTTGTACGGTACTCTGTTTATTTGTTAGACTTATATTTCTACAAGATAAATATTGTATTCAATTAGAAGAAGGATTTTTTTTGGTTTTACTATCTTTAATGAGATGTATCTTATTTTATATTTAAATTTTATAATCATTATTTTTAATCAATGCAAAAAATTTATGTTTAGCCAATACTACTGTAGAAAGTTTGTAAACTTATAAGCAATAAATATATATATTTAAACTTAAATAAACTATAATCATAGTAATAATGAAAAAATTGGTATTTCAAAATATTACTACAAAGATATTAATTCAAACCACGTCACAATTATTTTTATACAGTAAATTAATGAACTATAGATAATTATATTTAATGTATAAGAGTAGTGAAATGTGATAAAATTGCAAGCAATATATGGGTCAACAGTTGTTAATTTTAAACCATCCCCCCCAAACAGCTTGTGGTTTAACCTCTAATAATGCGGTTCCTTTCCTCAGTTTTAATTGCCTACAAGATGCGAAACTTTACACTACCATCCGTTATTTTAACTAACCAGTTTAACAATTAGTTGCACAGTTGCGGTTTGATCAAATAGTAAAGAAAAAAAAATAGGCTGACAGTTATTAAAGTAGCTAAAAATAATCATGATAGATTCTTACCGCAATCATTCTCAGTGCGAACTGTTTGGGCTATGTGAGAAAGAGAAAAATATGATTTTCCATTTTTATGTCTGAAAGGTTTCATCACATTGTGTAAGTCTGTAAACTATTCCAAATTTAGTATTTTCGAGCAAAAAAACTGAAAATAGTAAATTTGTATGGGATACGGTAAAAGTGGCCTTGGTTAGCGTATTGCTAAAGCAATAGCCCTTGCTATGAGCGAGTGGGGTTCGATTTCAGTGGAGACTATAGCGGTATTAATTCGGCATCCCTAACTAAAGTGAAGCTATGGTCCCCCCCCCCCCCAGGGTGAGACCAATAACCCTACAGCATCCCTTCCAGATAAAGATCCTTGACAAATCTCAATATCTGGGCAGGTTCTAAGAAGAATATTAAGTGAAAGATGCATTATGCACCTGGTAAGCACCCATGATTCCAAATCTTCTCTGGATGATAGAATCGCAGTCCATTAGGAAGGTGGTTTTGACTACATCCCCCCCCCCATCAAAACAGTGCATTTGCTCCTGAGGTGTTCTTCAGGTCTACACCATACTACAATGCCCAACTGAGTCTACAATGCCCCGTGAGGAAAGCTGTCAGTGTGCCTATTTTTACCCAGACTGATACACGCTTTAAATCTTTTCTGGTTATAACCTTCCAGACCTGTCTTAGCCTGATCCAGTCCTGGGCACAGTTTTCCAGAGCTGCGATCTCTTCATTTCTCCTGATATTACAAAATGGTTCTGGCCCCATAAACGAATAGAGCGCCTTTACTTGCCAGAATGTCGGACATCTCAGGATCTGATTTCCGTGAAGGCTTAAACGCGTTAATCAGTATTTCTTAACTAGGTGTGATGAACTAAAATTAGTAACTGACCTAGGGGAAAAGGCCGGAACCAAAAGAAAATGGGACAGCTGTGGTTGACGATCACAAGTCCCCCACCACCAGCAATAAAAATTGATACAAATTTTATAAGAACATCAGCCATAAGAAGTTTGTTAAGCAAAGGGTATGTATAGAGCAAAGAGTTATGAGATTGTGCCCGATACAGCATGCATCTTTCACTTAATTCCGTCCATATAGTTTCGCCTCTTTACCCATTTTCAAAGTTTAGTTTTAACACAATCTTGTTATTGCAAACGCAAAAAATGGCTGAAGATCCAAAACCGGTCTGAATCAAAGAAAACTAGCAGCTATAAGGGTCACAATCTCAAAAACATCGTTCACCTATGCAAACCACCTATTTCAGACTTACCATTACATATGCAAACTTATCTTTCAACGGATAGTTTTATGGTTTTTTTATAGTCTGGAATGCTGTATATCCACTGTGAAGACCTTTGAAATATTCCCCCCAAGATATCTGAATACACTGTGGGGTACAACTTCCATTACAGAAAATAAAAAAGTAAATGGCCTAGAATGCACTTTACATGGCATTAATCTTGCGAGAACAAGGAGAATCTTTTCTTTTTTATGTTATGCCATGAAAAGGACTAATATTTACAGCACGTTACAATTTATTGTTTCATTTATTAACTACAGGAATCTGTTAACAATTATGGGCAATTTTCAGTCTTTATTATCGTTGGGTTTTACAAGGCCAACGATATAACAGAATATAAAATATCCTTTCTAAGGGAATACAAAATCCAAAGATAAAGTGACTATGAGTTTTGAAGGAAATATACAAAGCTTTAGGAATCAGTAAGAGCACTGTATATCAATTTTTTCCCCAGATATATTCCTATATCACATAAATGGAAATAGAAGAAAGAGATAAATGTTAAAAGAAGAGATGCAGCAAATCAAATCTCAACGTCATTGTATATTTACACAATTTATCCTCGCATTTTCCTAGCCACCAGTAAAATTCTCTCTTATAGGATACCAATAAAATAAAGCGATATCACATGCTGCCGTAACCACACAAACAAACAAAACGAATCAAAGATCTTTGGAGTTTATATTTTATAAAATCTCTTTGGCTGTTTATCAAAAACAAGTATTACTTTTATATCATCAGAAGCCATATTTATTTTTATGGCATTTCATATGGTTAGAATTATATTATTTAACAATAATTATGAGACATTAACTTTTATTTTTACATAGAATATGGAACAATTTCTAAATTAAATAACTAAAAATAGATTGTATACGAAATTTAAAGAAAAAGTCGAAGCCATTTTCAAAAAAAACGCGATAAACTAAAAAGAAATAATAAACCATTCAGTAAAATCCGGTTGATCGATTAAAGCTCAAAATCTTCGTGTCAAATGGGATGTTATGACGTCAAACAGCATAGCAAGTTTGGGCTTCCTGCGATTTTTCGTTTTTGAGATATGTTTTTGATAGTTGTTTGTTTGTTACGGTTCAACATATTTAATTTCTTTATTTTAAAAAGAAGAAAAGCATATATTTTCACTTTATCGTACGTCTGTAATAATTACTTTACTTTCTTTAACTACTGTTAGAGGAAATATGTAATCGAGTCAAATTTTCTAAATTGAGTTTTCACCGGATATATCCGTTTTGACATTCCCGAAGTCCAAAAAAATGGTTTTCAGAAAATGTGTATGTGGGAAGTATGTGATGAAATATCTCAAAAACGAAACGTCGCAGGAAGCTCAAACTTGGTATTCTGTTAAGATACTACCACCGCATTGGACACAAAGATTTCGGGCTAAATCATTGAACCCGGAAGTGGCACTTAATTTAATGTTTTTTTTTTTCAGTTTTATGTTTTTTACTCGAAAACGGCTCCAACGATTTTCATAAAGGGGGTATAAAACACTCATTACAAAGAGCTACAAACTTTTATTTGAAACATTTCTCCGGGGACATTGATTTAAGGGCATTTTTGGGGGCGAGATGGGGTTATGGTTTCCTCTAAAGTGGCTATTTCAGTTATTACACAATTCTATCATCTAAATAATATTAATTAGAATTGAATGTGTTGTCGAAATTTCGAGCTTGAAGAAAATCAGATGACCGGAAGTGTTATTTACTGAAATTAGTTTTCAGTTTTCTGCTATTTTCTCTAAGACGACTTCAACGTTTTTTCTTTAAACATCGTATATTAACAAGACATAGAAAGAGCTACTAACTTTTATTTGAAATATTTCTCCAGGAAAATTCATTTAATGCCATTTTTGGTGGAGGGGTGGGGTTATGTTTATTTTCTAATATGCTATTTCAGTTCAACAATGTGCTATACAACAATTCTGTCAGCTAAATAATATTAATTAGAATTATATAAGTTGCCGAAATTCTCAGTTTGAAGAAAATCGGTTGAGCGGAAGTGCGACTTTACTGAATAGGTTTGTCAGTTTTTATGTGATTTTCTACATAAAGTGCCGACGGTTTTATAGAATTATAAGAATTGTATGTGTGAAGAAAATTTGCTATTTTGCAGTAAGAAAAAGTCGTGTGAGTGTTTCACACCAGATTTTTTTTTTTTTGCATCTGGACTGTGTTCACACATTACAGATAACACTGCCCATCATCGGACAAAGGGCAGTACTGCTGTACTTGAACCCGGGACCTCTGCGTTCCAAGTCTAATCGTGCTAATCACACTGAGAGTCCCCCCTCTATTTCTATAGTGTGAAAGTATTCGTATCAGAAAATATTCGAGACTGGGTTTTCACCCGAATTGAAGTTCTACGAGTACCAAAAAAAAAAATTGTTTTTATAAATTGGTCGCTGTGTGTGGTCAGCATTAGCTCAAATCGATAACTATCACTCTAAAGTTTTGGAACCGACTATAAAGTTTGACCCAAATTATGTATCACTTATCAAATAGATTTTTTGTTGCTTCGCTATTTTTAGAAAACGGTTCCAACGATAATCTTTAAATATTCTCTCTTTGTGTGTGTATGTGTGCATACTAATTTTATTTTAGCGCATCACTTTCTACATGGACACGTTTTTCCGGATTCCCCCTTCTAATGGGGATGATTTTTTTTTATGTTTTCCTCTACAACACCTTTTCAGTATTTTATATGGTTGTTAAACTTTTGAAATATTAATAAGCATTAAATGAGATATCAAAATACCTATTTGGAAGAAAATCGGTTGACCGGAAGTGTGATTTTCACTGAACCGTTTTTGTTTTTCAGCTTTGCGATTTTACAGAGAGAGAGAGCGAGAGAGAGAGAGAGAGAGAGAGCGAGAGAGAGAGACACCCCAACAATCATTTATAATTTCTATTTCACATTATTTCCAAGAAAATTGATTTAGAGCAGTTCTCGGGGAGCTGGGAGGTCAGGCTTCCCCAGAATTATCGTTTTATTATAGTTTTGATTCTTCCACTTATATAATAATTATATCATCTAAGCATTTAGTAATAAGACTAAGTTTGAAGAAAATTAGTGAATTATAACCATATAAATTGCAGTAATGGAAAGTCGTGTGATTTGTTCACACATCAGATTTTTATTATTATTATTGTATAACTTAAGAAAAATAAAGTTTTTCTTAACTTCTTTGATGATTTATTGAGTTAAGTAAGAATAACACATCTGGTACAATAAAATATGGCTGGCATTATAACTGAATTTCAATAACAACTTGTAAAAATATTATTAACTACATAAAAGTTTAACAAAGATTACAGAAAAAGTTACCAAATTTCAAGAAAAGTTACTGATGAAATTATGATTTATTTCGAAAGTTAACCCAAGTCAGCTGTAAAAACCACATAGTAAATGATCTGTATTAAATCATAAATTATTAGAATATGACGTAATTTTCCCAAGCAATCTAAAACAATCTGGTGTGGAAACATAACACCTTTTAATACAAATTATATAGGAATAAACCACATCTATATTAACTATTCTATATTAACACGTTTGTCCTAATATAAACATGTAGATGATGAAGAGTCAGGTACCAACCTACCAAGGCTGCAGTTAGAGAAATGATTACATCATAGCCAAGAAGAGCGAGCACACAAATAACGCGAACCAAAACTAAATAAAATTTGAAAATGAACGCCACAAATGGTAAAAACTTTCTAAAGTCACTTCTTTTTTCTACTTTCTCTTACTCCTAGTAAGTGGAAGTATTGTAATAGTGTCAAATTTTCGATATCAGCAGTTGTTCACGGAAATATCCGTTTTGCAGGTACCTGAGTCCAAAAAAAGTGGTTTTTAGCAAATGGTCTGTGTGTGTGTGTTTCATGTATGTGAACAGCATAGCTCAAAAACGAAAAACCGTAGAAAAGTTGAAACTTCATATTCGGTTTAGGTATCACCATGGGATCTTGACAGTACATTATCTGTCAAAATTCCTCAGCCGTAAGTACCACTTTGCTGGTTGTTTTTTTTAGGTTTTTGCGATTTTCTCAAAAACGGCTCCGACGATTTTTCTTTAAACTTGGTATATCAACTACATATACAAAAAGCTAACTTTTATTTGAAAACAGTCTTGGGAAAAATTCATTTACGGCACTCCGGGGGATGGGGTTGGGTTAGGATTTCCATCTAAAGTCTATGTCAGTTTAGAGACAATTCTGCCTTGAATAATGTAATTAGAAATAAATATGTTGTGAACTTTCGAGTTTTAAAAAAATCGGGTAAACGGAAAGTGCGTTTAACACTTTACTAAATGATTTCTTCACTTTTTCGAGAGTTTCTGAAAAATGACGCCGACGATTTTCTTGAAACATCGTGTATAAACCAAACATGCAATAATCTACATCTTTTATTTAAAACATTTCTCTGGGAAAATTCATTTAAGGGCATTTTTAGGGGAGGGGTGGTGTTATAGCTTCCTCTAAATTGCTATCATAGTTGGATTATACAATTTGGTCATCCAAACAAAATTAATTAGAAATAAATAGATGGCAAAAATTCCAAGTTTTAAGAAAATCAGTGAGGCGGAAGTGCGCTTTTATGAACATTTTTTTTCAATTTTTGACGAATTTCGTTAAATTTGGTACACAAGCATTTGTCAGTCAATTATAATTTTGAGAACAGGAGTAAGAGATAGTTGTGTCAGTGTTTCACACCAGATTTTTTTTTTGTAAGTTTTAAATAAAATTGAAATGTTTATATATCTGTGCAGTTAGCATTCCATGATTTTCGAGAAATTTAAAAAGAAAAAAATCAAATTCTGGAAAGTGGTACTTCCGGTTTTATATCGATTTTCTTCAAATTCGGATTTCTAGCAATGCTTCCAATGTACATTAAAATTATATAGTGCCAGAACCATACACCATATTGAAGTTTTACTTTAAGGAAACCTTTTGCGCTACCCCCCCCCCCCGAAAATGTTTCAAGTGAAAGTGAATATGTATAGATGGTATACGTAGTTTGAAAAAAATCGTTGGAGCCTTTTTCCAAAAACTTCCGCAAAAAAGAAAGAAAAAACTAATAAAGTCGCAATGAAACTTGTATTTCCGGTGAAAACTTAATTTCGAGAATTTGACATGATCGCAATTCTTCCTCTTACTGGGACAAGCAGAAAGATATATTTATATATATAAAATTAACTTCATACGTGGGATTTATTAACAAAATATTCTTCTTTCTTTAAATAAACATTTAGGTTGGATAGATAATAAAAATATAGGTTAGTGAAAATGGCAACAAAGAATGACGGAAGACATAGATAGGAAAATGTTTATTGGTCAATATTGGATCCATTTCTCACGTACAATCAAAATCTATATCAGAGATTATCACTTTCCTCAAACTCACGCTCTCATACATACACACAAAATCTTTCTCTTCCTCTCTCACTCACTTATGACATCACTGTTCCACACACTCCTAAATCTATCTGACACTATGTTTCTTATCAAATCTCTAACTCTCTTCATTTTTTCTTTACTTTTTCATTACATTTTTTTTATCTTTCCTTCCATCATTCACATTCAGCTCCCATCATTTCCACATATCCTCGATCTTCATGCTGTTCCTATGTTTCTTATTTTCTAGTAATACAACAACAATAATCGATAAACTAATTCGAGATTTTTAACGAACAATACGATGTTTGCAAAAAATAACCAAGATCCAATTCAAAACTCAAACGTTCAATCCAAAACTGCTGTAAAACTTCTAAGTTGATTATAATATAATAACCACATAAAAAAGAGACAAAACTCAGTTTCAATTCAGGTCTTTAAGGTTACAATGCTATCGTTATATAGCTTAGACGATCATTCAAAACCAGTTGCATTTGGAAATAGCACGCTATAGTATTGACGCTGTATATCCACGTTTCCCGAGATTTCCAGAATTAATCTGAACTCTAAAAGATACATGACTTTGTGAAAAGGAAATCATTTTATTCTATTCCAGTACCAAGAGCCTCGTAGTAAAAATACATCCAAAAGTTGATCAATACTATGCTCACCTATTTTCATTTCAGTTTCGTGAATAGTATAAGTAGATGCCAAAGCAGAGTCGGGAGATAACTCCCATTTCAAGTTAGGCTACAAGTAATCGCCTTTAAGCATGGCGTTTCGCACACACGAATAAATTGCTTTCAACATATCCAGCAAAATGGATCTACAACATGGTAATGATTCTCCTTAGCCCATTTCCGGATGAATGGATTAAACAAGAGAATGTTAAAAAAAAATAAGGTTAGTGAAAAGAAACTATTTGTAATGTTTTGGTGTGATGATGTGTATTGGTACCTTGTGGCGTGAGCGTTTTAGTGAAAAGGGCTTGTAATTATGTTTGAGATAGAGACAGAAGTATTAAGAATAATTAAGAAGTCACCACTGTTAACAATTAAATATAATCTTCCAAATAATAACTACGAGTTATTTGGTATTATAAACTTATTTAATTTATTGTGAAACTGGCACAGATATTTAGAGAGCGATTCCTGAAGTAGTGTTTCGATGTTTCCACCTTGATTTCTAGCACAAGTCTGTCTTTAAAATATCTCTTCTCTTTGTTTCTTCAATTCCTCCTCTTTGAGGAGAAGGGGGTAATAAAATGCCAGTAACTGGACTTCTTCTACCTGGCTGGCCCTTTTGCAAGGGTATGTTACATATTTTGATAATTTTAATTTATTTATAAATTAATATATTTTAATGTTTTGCATCCATCACATATTCAAAGAAGAGAAGTAATTAGTAAAGAAAAATATATTTATGTAAATAGATAGAAATAAGAAATAATAATAATAATAATATATTTGAACTTTAAATAATGTATTCAATTGAAAATAAGTTTTTTTCTTCCAATATCATGTTAATTAAATTCATTATAAATAAAAATTGAAATGATTCAAACATAAAAGAATATAATTCAATGTAACAAATGAATATTTTTCAAACAAAAAAACAATATTATTTAATATTTTCAATGTTAATGATTGAAACATAAAAGAAAATAATTTAATTTAAAATGTAAAAAAAATTTTCAATATTTTTTTATATCAATTTTTTTTGCAAACTAAAGACAATTTTCATTATCTATTTATTCTAAATGATTCAGTTATGCTAAATTTCTTTTTTTATGATTGAAAATACTTGTATATTTTTTATTACTGCCATGGACTACAAATTCATAAATTCATTCTGTTCCTCTTTCTCCTTCGTTTTAAAATGACACAAGAAGACATCATTATCGCTAGCTTC
>JAAEAF010011366.1:0-18579 GCA_011037195.1 Triatoma infestans
TTAAGAAACTGTGTAAAACCGGACTCATCGAATGCAAATTTTTCACGATCTAGACCAGTATCCATTTCGGCTGTAGATTCTTCCTTCTCGTTATCTTCTCCTTTTTTTTGTTTTTTTCCTTTCTTTTTCTTTGCAGAAGCAGTTGAAGCTTCTGAATCGTGATTATCATCATCATAGAATACCTGACTAATGTCTTCCATATTACTTGCTCTTTCTTCCAAATGTTTATTACTTCTTTTCTTTTTCTCTTTAGTATTTTTTGACTCTTCATCATCCAATTCTTCCTCTCCCATTTCTTCTTCTTCAATTTCTTCTTCAGATTCTGCCATTACGTCAATATTTTCTTTTATGAATGCATCTTTGTATTTATCAAATAAACAGGCTACTTTATCCTTTATACTTTTTTCAGCATCAGTTATACCAGAATCTGAAAAAAAAGTGAAAATTTTGGATGAATTTTTAAAACTTTTGTGTTTTATTAGGAATCTCAGTGAATATGTAGAAAAACGTATGTGCCAGAGAGAAAGGGCGGGCCCAAGTGTTTATTATCCTAGTTAGATATTAATCATGACGCCCTCCTTGGAAAATCAAACAAGAAATTACAAAATAATTTTCTCTTATATAATTCCTAAACAATATAAACATAAATTATATAATAGCAAAATAATAAACCAGATAATAATCCAATTAAAATTGGAAATTTAAATTTTCGTATTTACAGAATACGAGAATGGGATGATGAATGACCTAATAAGGAAGAAACAAAAATAGTAACCTAAATTCATTTTATTTCTCTACTAAATTTCCTCGTAAATTTATACATTTGCGCCATATTGGTGCTCCAGGGGGCTTGGATACCTTCTACGTAGGCGCATTTGTCCAAGCCTGTAAAAACAGGAGTTCGTCGCTGAGGTGAGTTCGGAATTCGATTCATACTTTTTTCCCAGTATAAAATTTTTTCAGGTTTGGTAATAAGCTGAAATCCGAAGGGACCAAGAGTCTGGTGAATAGAGTTGGTGATATGGCACTAACTTCAACCTTCATGAATTTTAGCCATCCCTCTGAGAGTTTTTTCATGGCTGGGAGGCGTTGTCACTTGATGAAACAGAATTTTCTTCTACGCCAGGGCTGGCCTTTTTTTCCTTAATGTTTTTACTTCACCTGGTCTAGAAGGTTAGCATAATAGTCGGCGTTAATCGTCCAACCATTTCTCTAAATAATAATAATAATCTACCAACAAGATTCCATTAGCGGTCCAAAAAAAATTTTGTCATGACCTTCGCCTTTTTCAGCTGGTTCTCCCTTACCTGTCCGCTGTTTCGATTGCTGTTTGGTCTCGGCCGATTAAAGGTGGATCCAGGTTTCGTACACAGTAACAAGCCGCCTCAAAAAGTCTTTACTGTCTGTATTGTTATCGTGTCAAATTTCAATTTTCACCGGAAATATCCGTTTTGAGATCCCCTGGGTGGTTTTTAGTGGTTTTCTGTGTATGTCTGTGACAGCATATCTCAAAAACGAAAAATCGTAGAATGTTCGAACTCGATATTTCGTTAAAGTGATACCAGGAGTCCTGAGAATAAATCGTTCATTTTACTGAATAGTTTTTGTGATTTTCCCGAAAACGGCTTCAACGATGTTTTTTTTTAAACGTTAC
Source organism: Triatoma infestans (assembly GCA_011037195.1). Taxonomy (NCBI): domain Eukaryota; kingdom Metazoa; phylum Arthropoda; class Insecta; order Hemiptera; family Reduviidae; genus Triatoma; species Triatoma infestans. The sequence continues at coordinate 1,655 of JAAEAF010011366.1, forward strand.
ACATCCAACTACATATACAAAGAGCTACAACTTTTATTTGAAATGTTCCTCCGGGAAAATTCATTTAAGGAGGTTTGTAGAGGAAGTGGTAGGGTTAGATTTTCCTCTAAAGTGCTATTTCAGTTTAATACACAATTCTATCATCTAAATAATAAAATTCAATTCTATCAGTAGTCCCCTATAAATTTTACATAACAGTTTATAATTAAATTTATGAATGAAATTACTTTGTTGTCCGAAATTATTACTTTCTCCAAAACTATGTTCCATAGGTTATAGGAACTTTTTTATTTATAATGAATTGTATTTTCCCATCCCTTACTCTTCCTACTTTAAAATTGAAATATTTCAATTTTTTGTTTACTTACCAGATTGCTGATCTTTTTGTATCGTATTTTCTGGGTTCACTCGCATTATCTGTTTGGCAAATTCTTTATTTATCATGGTACGTATGTCGTAGGCAGCTTGTGAATCTGAAGTTGCTACCTCTCCAAGAAATATGTCATCTAATGTTACGGGTAATATAGATAATTTTCTAGCAACTTTGTTACTCCAGTAAATATGATCTGGAAAAAAAAGAATATTTAAGAGTTTTTTTTTTTTGAGATACCAGTCTCTTTTAGAAAAACTTAAGAAGGAGAAGGAAGTGAGATGTCTTAACTCTGGAACTCTCAGGATTGTGGCAGCAAAGATCTGCTTGGAAAATTATAACCAACAGAGATCGGTAGCTTGCATCGGCCTAAGTAAGAACAAGCTCCCCATTCTTACGGGTATCCTCATGGGGTATTATCAATTCAGGGGACACCTGATGAAGCTGGGGGCTCGAAGAGTGGGCAACATATCAAATTGTGTGGGGAGATATAGGAAACTCCAATACATTTCCTAACAGACTGCGAAGCTGACACTCAGAGAAGATTTAAAAACGTGAATAATTACCAGGAGGAGGAGGGGAATATACCCTCCCTAGAACCCGCCAGGGTATTGGGATTCTTTAAGGATCTTAACCTGATGGGGTGCTGTAGGCAAGCCTACCTATCAAGATTAGGTTCATGTGGTTGCTTGGTGTTAGAAACTATTCAGGGTGTCCGGGCTAAGTTGTCCACCCCCATTTACTTGGTAATTATTGATGATGAAAAAAAAAATTCAAATCAAAATTCCCTTTATTTTTTTAGCAGTATCTAACGATATTATAAAAAAAAAAAATCTGCTGCTGATATGCAGGTTACAGAAACAAAAATTATTTTTTTTCAAATGGGAACCTCTATTTTTTATTATGAATTCTAAAAGTACATTTTTTTTGTGAGAAAAACTGTTTTTGAAAAATGAAAATTGCTTTTGTAGTTCCCAAGTTATGAATTTTTGGACAAAAAAAAGTTTTTTTACCGCTGGCTTAGTAATAAAAAACAGTTATGGATAAGAGTATCTCCAAAAAAAAATGCAAATGAAAGTTTACACAAATGCTCTCTTGTTTACTGTTTTAATCCCATCAGTTGTATACAAATGCCTTGTTTTTAAAATAATTTCCGTCTACCTCAAATTCCATTCGTTCCGGCAAGATGAACCGTCCATATGCTATAAACGAAAAAACTGATATGTACGACATTTTTGTTGAATGCCGTCGTCAAGCTCAAAATGCTGCAAGGGTTTACCAGGAGAGATTTCCTGAACGAAGACAACCAAGCCGGAAAACGATTGCTGCAACGTTCCGCTTGTTTGGCACTGTCATTCGCCAAGGGCCAAGAAATAGGGTTAGGAATGTTCTTACTTTTGATACTGAGTTTGATGTATGTGCAGGAGGATTCAGTAACTAACGCTTAAATTCGAAATGCGGCTAGAGTTCTGGGAATTAGTAAAACTGTTGTATGGGAAATACTCCGGCACTATCAAATGAAGCCATTTAACTACCACATTGTTCAGGGGTTTCGCGAAGGCGATCAAGAGCGCCGACTTACTTTTTTGGCTCATATTAGTGGATTAACGGAGGAAATTCCAGATTTTTTTATCTTTTATTTTATGGACCGACGAGGCAAAATTCACCAACAACGGTATTTTTAATAGGTGGAATTTCCTTCGTGGGCTGAACAAAATCCCCATCTATCTTATCAGTCCAATCATCAAGTTGTTATAAGCATAAATGAATGGGGTGGATTGATTGGCAATAAATTAATTGGCCTATACTTTTATGAACAAAATCTTAATGGAGAAATTTTTTTAAATTTTTTGTCAGAAACATTCCCCGAGCTTCTTGAAGATGTACCAATTTTTACACGGCTGTGGTAACAAATGGATGGTTGCCTTGTCAGACAATACCTAAATCGACACTTTAGGAACAGATGGTCGGTCGTACAAGTGAGGTTAGCTGGCCCCCGAGATCCCCGGACCTTTCCCCTCTTGATTATTTTCCTTACGGCTCTTTAAAAGACATCGATTATTCTAATTTAGAGCCATTAAGAAGCGTTGAGGAGCTGAAACATAAGGTTGTTGATACGTGTAGGCGTATTGATGGACGGTCTGTTTTTGCTGCGGTTTATGAGTCGTTTTGTAAGGAGTGCATTTTGAGCAGTTGTGATTTCATTCAGTTTATTTTAATAACTTTTGTTTATTTTTTAATTTAAGCACAAAGATTAATTTTTTCAGTTGAGATTTTTGTTTACGTTGATGGCAACACAGGAAGCCATTTTGTTTTTTAAGATCCAGCTGTCAGGAGTAATCTTTCAAAAATTCATAACTGGAGAACTACAAAAGCAATTTTAATTTTTCAAAAACAATTTTTCTCACAAAAAAGTACGTTTATAATTCATAATAAAAACTAGGGGTTTCCATTTGAAAAAAAAAAGTTTGTTACTCTAACCTGCATATCTGCAGCAGAATTTTTTTTGTATAATATCATTAGATACTGCTCAATAAATAAGGGGAGTTATGATTTGAAATTTTTTTCCATCATCAATAATTAGCGAGAAAAAGAGGGGGGGGGGCACCCCGTATTTAGCAAAAGTAAAAAATAGATTTCTTGAATCCAAATAACCTGAATATGGAGTTCCAAAGGTCATAACTAAAGTTCCTTCATCATAATTAAAATCAATGACCACTTCAGGATGCGGTATCATAAAAATATCCTCTCTTTGCTCAGGTGGATCTGCTTCCAACATTTTCAGATATTCTACAATATAAAGAATGAAATAAATATCAAAATATAATTAAATATTTCTCCAATAAAAACATTGTTATATTATTTCATTACCTTCTATGATTTCTGTTTTTGTTATAACCTTTTGTGCAATTGGTGGCAGCGGGGGAGCACCTTTTGCCATTGGAGTTGTTAGTTTCGGAAGCGTCATTTTTGAAGCATCCGTTAATGTCATTTTAGACTCTCCACCCGAAGATGGTGATTTATCTTTTTTAGCTGTTAATTAAAAATGTTTTAAAAATCGTAATTTACAATAAATTCTGGATTTTTGCTTTTAATAGTGGGCAAAGATCTTTTGTGATTCTTTTAGATGTTAGAGTTTGTAAACAGACGTCATTTGTATAGTGTATCCCCCTTGCTGACATCCATTGCATCTGTAATCCCGTAGTATATTATGCAAATGTTAGAGAAGTCAGTGTAAGATAGTTAGTATTTTTAGATTGGGATTCCTGCAAAGATGCCAAGAACCCCGAACAAGTGGCTAGACTACTACCCCCCTATAAGTAACTAGTCCACTTATCCTTTTTTTTCGTAGAAGTGGCCACCGCATTGCGACCTTCACAATCAATTGTGCCATGTCTCTTTGATGCCGCTAGCTAGCCAACCGCCCCTCTTCAGGTCTGGTCACTTCAGAAGGGGCTCGAAGCAGATGCAGCACCTCTCTTTGCGTAACTCCCACAAGATTAATGCTCCTTAGGAATCTTAATATTCTGGAGCGCTTTAGAGAGGATATATTGTCCTCAACTTTGGTAGCTACTCAAGCTCCCAAATCTACTCTGGGTGCCAGCCTGCAGTTCCTTGAGGAGATGTATCGGGATTTCCTCCGCCTCCCCACAGAATCTGCACGCACTATCATCACTCTCCAAGCCCAGCTTCACCAGGTCTTCTCTGAGTTTAAGCAGAGAAAACCTCTAAGAATGCAGAGCTTGTTCTTACTGAGACCAATGCATGCTCCGATCTTTTTGGGTTGTAATCTCCCAAGCAGATCTTTGCTTGCCTTAGACCCGGGAGGGAATTCCAGAGTTGCGTTCTCTTCTCCTCTTTCTTGAGTTGCCCTAAGAGAAATTGGTCGTTGACCACACAAAAGGTTCAGATTTAGGCCCCATGGGTAGGGATGGAGCGCCTCTCTTTGACGTCGGCCATCACATTTCCTTTAACGCCCACATGCCCTGGCGCCTACATGCCCTGGCACCCAAAAAAGGGTGACTTTATTTTATTCCTCCTACCCGGGTCATTGAGTTTGCCTAAGCATTTCCAATCCGACTTAGAGCTGATTCAACATAAGAGCTCAGCTGCCCAGCATTAGCTGAGCTAATTGGCTGCCTGGCTCTCGGAAAGGATAACAATTTCATGATAGTAGAACTATCAAGGTCTACTTATCCCTTCAAGTAAAATAAAATATAATATCGTGGGTGAAACACTCACACGCCTTTCTTCTACTGCGATTTTACATAGTTCTGATTGGCTCGAGTTGGTTGTTATTCTTCACAATGGCTCAGATGTAAAAATTTGGCGGCAGGGATCCCTGGAGTGGAACGAATGCTGATCGGAGCAATTCCGGAGACGTACTACCCTCCCAGTGGTTTAGTGGAAGTATTGTAATCATGTCAAATTTTCAGATATTAAATTTACAACCGAAATACACATTTTGACGTCCCCAGAGTCCAAAAGTGCTTTATAGAAAAATGGTCTTGTGTATGTGCTTTTGTAGCAGAATACCCTCAAATAGAAAAAATGCAGAAAGTTCAAAATTGACATTCCAAGGATTCCTGGCGAGTTCAAAATTGACATTCCAAGCATTCCTGGCAAGTTCAAAATTATCACCATAGGATTCGACAGGAAACTTACCTGTCAAAATTCTTCAACCGAAAATACAATTTTACTGAAAAATCATTCAGTTTTTTCGCAATTTTTTTAATGAAAAATTGAATTCGAACTTTCTGTGATTTTTCGATTTTGTTTTATTTGACCAAATGGCCAAAAATTCTTGACATAATAATAATAAATTAATGTTAATTATCGTTATAAAGCTGTAAGTAAAATATAATGTAAATTGCCTACTTGATTTCTGTTGTTCTGCCTGTTTTTCATACCAAGCTTCAAGAGCTTTCTCGCCCAATACATAATAGGCATTTATAATTGGCGCATCCATTGATACTGAAAAATATGATTCTGGTACAAAAATATGCCTTTTGTTAAAATATCTTGTTATATCTGAAAATATAGTCTCTTCTTGAACAATAAATCTGGAAAGATAGGGAAATTTTTTTTTAGAATCAATACAAATAAAAATAAATAAATAAATAAATCCTATACGGTAAACTCCCGATTATCCGTCTGCGGATTATCCGGTTTGCGGATTATCCGTGCATGAATTTAATTTATTATATTACTGGCCCTGAATTCTGTTGACACATCCGATTTTTGTTGGAGTACATCGACCAATGGGAATTCGAGTATAACGACATAATAGTTTTTAAAACTGATATTTAAAAAAAAAAAAATCATTAAAAGATTCTTGCAAACAAACCAAAAATCACAGATTTTCTTAATAATAATCAGCGTTAAACATGTTAAAATAATTGTCTGCCTTAGAAATATATAATATGTTGTATTTTAGAAATATATAATTATAGTTCGGATTATCCGTGTTTTTCTATTATTCGTGCCGCCTCTGCCCACCATTAAAAGCCCGGATAATTGGGAGTTTACTATATTTTAAGATAACAAAAAAAATATCTAACTTATCATATTGAGGTAAGAATACTTCTATGGGAAATGAACATGGATTTGTTACTGTCACTTCTTTCACATAAATATCTGAATATATCGCTTGACATCCAAAATCAATGAATTCCGGTTCAACAATTATTTGTGGTTCTTCTGCTATACCTTTTAGTCTGACATTCTTCAATTTAGGATTTGATATTATATCAAATACTAATACCCTTTCATGTTTACCCTAAAAAATTAATGAAAGATTATTTTCAATTAATAGAGGTTCTTTTTGGAAGGAAGATACAATATTAACTGATTTGTTATTTTTAGAAATTCTAGTCTGAAACACTCACACGGCTATCTCTTATTGCATTTTACATAGTAATGAAAAAATTTTCACAAGGGAATAAAAGGTATTGAGCTAGCCGACCAACTGGCCAGGAATGAAGCGAACACTCCATTATGTGGGTTGGAACTGTTCTGGGGATAGCCAAAAATACGGCAAGGCCGTCTCTGAGGGAATAGACTCAGAGGGAACACAGTAGCTACTGGCTGTTAAGCACTGAGGCAAAACACGGCAAAGTGGTGATGCCAAGGCAGTGCAAAGGTATGTCCACACTGGTGCAACTTTCCTTTCCACAGAGGCATGCGTCTTAGCGCACGGTGTGATGAATGAAAGGCATGCGTTATTGCATGCCTCACTGGAGTTGAATAGGCATTTGTTTTCATGACGCAAGCAATAGCGCACGTGAATCCAACTACTTGGATTTTCGTTCAACATTCTATGCGTCTTATGATCTCGCTACGGCTACGTGTTGTGTGATATTGTTATAGGTTATATATTGTATTATTAATTTTAAATATTATTTAATTATTATTTTAATAATGAAGGAAAAGGATCGTGAGTTTCGGTCTTTTTTTGAAAAAAATAAAAAAACTTAAATTGTTGCCAACGTTTCGACAAATATATTGTCTTTTTCAAGGCATAAAAAATAAAAACTATTAAATAATCTTTAAAACATATCAAACTTAAAAACTTATGTATAATTTTGTAAATAAAAAGTTGAGAACACCTCAACAACACAGAGAATAGTGAACAAATAAACGAATTTAAGTTTTTTATTTTTTTCAAAAAAAGACCGAAACTCACGATCCTTTTCCTTCATACAAGCAACGGTCGAGAAGAATCTTCCATATTTTAATAATAATTTTATTATTAACTGATATTATTAAGCTATTATTATTAATTAATAATATCTCCGACATGACTTCTTGTAGCTTGCTGATATGCTTTGCTTCGATACTTTACATAAATATGCTAAAAGACGTTAGTGAATCGCAGGTAGCGATAAACCTCAACGTAATCAGTAGCCTCATTTCAGTTGGAATAGCATCTCGAAAACGAGTGTTCTTCTTTGAAAATTGGCTCTATCATTCTTAACAAGTTGTAAAAGTTGTCCTTCGACATACGTGTAAAATTCCGAAATACGCCTAAGACAAGCTGAAGTTCTATGACTAGTCCAATATTTCGTTTTCTGTAAAACTGCTTTGTCACAAGCTCGCACAGGGCTCGCTGTTTTTTCTTTTTCGTGCACTTTTCAAAAACAGATAAGCTGCACAAATAGCTAATTGCCGCTTCTGAATCCATCGATAAAATGCACACTAAACAGATGATTAGGTGTAGACAACGAATTGAATGCCTCAAGTGACATGCGCGAAAGGCATGCGTGATGCATGTTGAAATGGTAAGAGGAAGCGCAAGTTGAAAGGGAAGAGGAAGAGGAAAGCGCACAAGTGTGGACATACCCTAAGAGAAGTACCAGAGAAACGCTGGGTCTAAGGCAGATATCAGACTTGTCTGATAGTAGGCCTGTTTACAGGATATGGTAGGTTCAAAAAACATCTACACAAGGTGGGATTAATTAAATTCATTCGGAGCCTTTGTGCAAACTATTTCAGGAAATCTTGGGGAAGTTGGGACCGGAGGAGATCGTACTACGAGAAGGACGAGTGGGGAAAGTCCTTGACCCCCCCATGAAGAGGGGAGTTTTCCTCTACTAGGCACAATAAGCCTCAATAATTAACCGGAACCCCCCCCCTCAGCGTCATTCTAATTCTATTTCTAGAAAAAAATTCTAGTCTGAAACACTCATACGGGGGTTTCTCTTATTGTAATTTCCATGGTAATGGCAAATTTTTTATGAACTAAACTTTTACTAAATACTTAAGCTGCCTTCAATGTTTATAGCCGGGAGGAGAATCGAAACTTTAAAAAACTTATCAGCTCCTCCCTTTAGGACCCTTTAAAAATCAATTTTTTCGGAATAAAGTAACAAATAAAACTGATACTCTTTAAATATACAGTTAATTATATCTATCAAGTGTAATGAAACCCAGGACCGGGTATAGAAATTTTGCCACACCGTATCACCAATTGCCTGCCGCCGCCCCAGCTCCAATCTCAAATTAACCTTAGACATTTTGAAAACCATTATGTTCAACATTACTTGTAAATATAGTAGTAACCATTAATAATAAATTCGCTGTTAAAAAGAGAAATTTGCATCTATAGAATAAAATTCACTTGTACACAACTGTGAACTGTTGAGTTCCACCATTTAACTACAAAATGTAGCTCTATTTTTCGCATTTATGTTAATTATAATTTAATATTCGTATTAGTATATATATATATATACTGATTAAAAATTCTCAGCCAAAGCAGGAAATCTTAGACCCCGTCTCCCCAATTACCTTTTATTAATATAATATTTTATCCGAATCGGGATAATGAAATTTTTTTCACAATTAAATATGTATAGTGTGTAAGGTGAAAGTATAGAGTTTGCAATAGAGCAAAGTGCCTTTCATCAAGTAAGTAAGAGGAAGTATTGTTGTAATCGTGTCAAATTTACGATATCGAGTTTTCACCGGAAATATCCGTTTTGAGGTCCCCTGAGTCCAAAAAAGTGGTTTTTACCAAATGGTCTGTCTGTGTGTGTGTGTGTGTGTGTGAGAGAGAGTGTGTGTGTGTTATGTATATATGCAAGTATGTGAACAGCATAGCTCAAAAACGAAAAATCGTGGACCCTGTTCAAACTTAATATTCCGGTATTATCAAAATTCCTCAACCGGAACTACCACTTTACTAGTTGGTTTCTTTACTTTTTTGCGATTTTTACAAAAATGGCTCCAACGATTTTCTTAAAAACTTGTTATATCAACTACACATACAAAGAACTATAACTTTTATTTGAAACATTTCTCCACAAGAATGCATTTAAGGGTACTTTTGGGGGAAGGTAGGATTACTACGGTTTCCTCTAAAGCGCTATTTCAGTTTATTGGACAATTCTGTCATCTAAATAATGTTAATTACAATTAAATATGTTGCTGAAATTCCGAGTTTGAAAAAATCGGATAGTGCGGAATTGCGTTTACTTTACCACTTTACTAAATGATTTTTTTTTCACTTTTTCGCAATTTTCTCAAACATGACTCCGATGATTTTCTTGAAACTTCCTATATAAACTAAACATACAAAGATCTACAACTTTTATTCAAACATTTCTTTGGGAAAATTCATTTAAGGGCCTTTCGGGGGGGGGGTTATTTTTTTTCTTAAAGTGCGATCATAGTTTATTAAACATTCTATACCAAACAAATAATTTAGAAATAATAGTGGCCAAAATTCCGAGTTTCTAAAAAAAATTAGAAACCGAAGTGCGCTTTTACTGAACAGTTTTTTTTTTTTAGTTTTCAACGAAATTCCATTAAATTTGGTACACTAGCTATAAAATTTGTCAATTATAATTTTGAGAACTGGAGTAAGAGAATGTTAGTGAGTGTTTCACACCAGATTTTTTAAATTTATCGAACGCTCTTCAGTGAGAGCACTGGGGCGGGGCCAGAGGGCGGAGCCTGCTATCAAATATAATAACTATATGCGCTTTTTATGTTATTTCAGATTTAATTTTTTTTTTTTCATTCATTAGTAAATTGAAATTAGAGGGATGGAAATAGCTCAGGGGTTAGCGCGCTAGATTTACACGCGAATTCCCGGGGGAGAGTCCAGCTGGCTTAGATTTTTTCTTCCTAAGAGCCTCTACAGCTCACGAGAGAACATTACCCGCAGGATAGTAGTGAACTGAGAAGGGTCCGTGCGCCAATGATCTTAAGATGTTGACGCGCCTTAAATTAAAAAAAATAAAATAAAAAAATTGAAATTATTTACGCATTGCTCGTATTAATTCAAATAACGTATTAAGCATAAAATATGGTTTAAATGATGGCTATAGGTTATAAAAAAAAAAAAACCTCTCTACATAGCTGTGTTGGGGGGAGGGGTCTATTTCCGACTTTTACCAAAATCCACTTTTCTAGCTTTCATGCTTCCAAAATCAGAAATTCTGATTCTGCGTAATCTAATTTCTGACCGATTCATTATGTTCATTAGAAATCATGGCAAGTACTCCTTCCAATCAGGAAAAAAAATTTGAAACAAAACAAACTTATTACTGTTAGTAATATGAGTCACTAATGTGAGCAAAATCAACTTTCCTTATATAGGGGCTCAAAAGCAACTGAAAATTTGTGTAGATTACACTATTTGGCGGCCATCACTGACTGTTAAAACAACAAGCAATGGTTAGTAGGGATCAAAGGTTAAGCAAACTTTTTTCTTTTGATGCCAGCCAACCATCGCTTTTACTTTATCAATAACATTTAGTCAATCTTAACAAATTACAACTTAATTGATATAATAAACATGAAAAATGATTTACCCCAGCAATTGGTTGAAAAATAACCAAAAAATCTTCAAATGAACATTCGGGCAGAATACCTGATGTTTTAATCGGAAGAAATGGACTAGGTAAACTGTCTAAATATTCAGTTTCTTCATTATGGTCAGTATTTTTTCGATGAACACAACGTTGTCTTGAACTCCACTCGCATGGTACTAAATTGCTGAAAAAAATTAATAAAAACTTTGTTGGTTTTCACATTAAAGTTGATTTTCAGATTTTGCCACTTATTACTAAGGTAATGGTCAGAAGTTTAATTTCTGTCGTGTATTATTTAAAAAAAATATAAGGTTTTCTTGATAAGAAATTTAGAAATTCTTTCTCTCTAATGGTAGAAGGTTAATGGAAAAAGCCAAAACAAGGAATCTCCTCTCCCGAGGCCAGTTTATTTTATTTCTTTCTTTTTGTAAATTCTTCATTTTGAAGTTATTCAAGTTAATCTGGATGTGAATAAAGTTGTCAACGGATTTGGTTTTCAAAGAAGGGAGAATTGTTATTCAAGTTTTTTTTTACTTTCTATTACTCCTAGAGTAAGACTAAGTATTGTAATCGTGTCAAATTTTCGATATTGAGTTTTCACCGGAAATATCCGTTTTGAGGTCCCCTGAGTCCAAAAAAGTGGTTTTTAGCAATGGTCTGTGGTGTGTGTGTGTGTGTGAGTGGGTGTGTATGTGAACAGCATGTGGGTGGACAGCACAAACGCCAGATAGATAATGGAAATGCTGTCCACAAAAACGGTAGTGACGGAGGTGGGCTCACGGACCATCCGCTCCCGCACTACTCGTGGCTGTCCGCAAGGGGGGATTTTGTCAACCCTAATGTGGAGCCTGGTGGTGGACGAGCTGCTCTGCAAACTGACGGACCACGGCATTTCCTGACAAGGATATGCCGACGATGTCGTCATTATTGCTAGAGGGAAGTTTGAAGAAACCCTCTGTGACATAATACAGAGGGGATTAGATATTACTAGTGGGTGGTGTGGCTCAATGGGGTTGAAGGTTAATCCAACGAAAACCACTGCGATACCCTTCACTAGGAAAAGAACGCTTCCACGCCTGAAAAGTATCCGGCTAGCCGGAGAAGAATTAGGGTGGGAAAAGGAGGTTAACTACCTACCTAGGGGTAACATTTGATAGTAAACTCCTATGGAAGAAACACATTGAATTAACTGTTATAAAGCCACTGGCGCCCTCATGATATGTAGGAGGATGGCGGGCAAATCCTGGGGATGCCCCCCAAGTATTCTACGGTGGGTGTACACCATGATGGTGAGACCAGTCATCACCTACGGCGCATTGGCATGGTTTAGGAGGACCAAAGGAGTATCGGTCAGGAGGACTCTTGACGAGGTACAGCGGCTCGCATGCTTATGCATGACGGGGGCTATGAGAACTTGCCCCACCGCCGGGATGGAGGTTATCTTCAATCTGTCACCTCTGCACCTAGTGGTGGAAAGGGCGGCGAAGGGGGCTCTTTTTAGGATCTCTAGAGGTGGCGCAGGAGGAGAGGGGGCTGGGGGTTACGGTGTTGGTATCCTCACCTTTGGGCTCCCTCATCGGGCATCTCCCTAGAGATGGCATGATTAGAAATACAGCTTCATTAAAAACTTTTCGTTGAAGATGGGCACCAAAAGTGGGTGGAGAGAAAGATCCGCTCAGTTGGGTATTAAGGAACATGCCATTAAATGGTATACTGATGGGTCTAAGACCTCGAGGGGAGTGGGGCGGGGGTGGTTGGTCCAAGGATCTAGCACTCGGAACCCATGGGTAAATTTCCCAGCGTCTTCCAGGCGGAGATATCGCTATTGGAAGATGTATACAACTTAACCTCGATGGGAGATATAGGAACCAGGAGATTGTTATCCTCTCCGATAGTAAGCAGCCATTAGAGCTTTAGGTGCATCAGTCATCAACTCTAAAATGGTTTGGGAATGCCTAGATAAACTTAACAATCTAGGCAGGAAGAACAAAGTTGTACTTTGGTGGGTGCCGGGACATGTTGGCATTGAAGAAAATGAGATGGCCGACGCCCTGGCCAAGATAGGCGCTACGACCCCATTTTGGAACCTTTTTGTGGGGTTAGCGACCAGTTTCTGTCGGAAGAACTTAGGAGGGAAGAGGAGACGAGGAGATCTCAACTCTGGTACTCCCTCCCCGGTTGGCGACAGGCCAAGATCTGCTTGGGAAATTATAACCGACGGTGATCGGAGGCCTGCATTGAATTGAGCAAGAACAAGCTCCGCGTTCTTACGGGTTTCCTCACGGGGCATTGCGAACTTAGAGGACACCTGGTGAAGCTGGGTTTGGAAAGTGACAGCTCATGCAGATTCTGTGGGGAGTTGGAGGAAACTCCATTACATCTCCTAACAGACCGTGAGGCTGCCACTCAGAGAAGGTTCAAGAACCTGGGTAGCTACCAGGTGGAGGGGGGATATACCCTCTCTAGAGCCCGCCAAGATACTGGGGTTCCTTAGGGATCTCAGACTGATGGAGGTGTTGTAGAACGGATGTTCAGCTGGGACATCTGTTCGGGTGCTGTGGGCAAGCCTGCGGCATCCAGGGGCCATAGCACAATAGACCGAATAACAGGTCGCGGTGCACTGGCCCCCCGCTTCAAAAAAAAAAAAAAATGTGAACAGCATAGCTCAAAAACGAAAAACCGTAGAAAGTTAAAACTTGATATTCCGTTTAGGTATCACCATGGCATCTGAGAGTACCTTATCTGTAAAAATTCCTCAACCGGAAGTACCACTGTACTAGTTAGTTTTTTTACTTTTTTCCGTTTTTATCAAAAATGGCTCCGACGATTTTCTTCAAACTTGGTATATAAACTAAACATACAAAGATCTACAACTTTTATTTAAAACATTTCTCTGGGAAAATTCATTTAAGGGCATCCTTAGGGGAAGGGTGGGGGTTATGTCTTTCTCTAAAGTGCTATCATAGATTATACAATTCTATCATCCAAACGAAATTAATTAGAAATAAATAGATGGCCAAAATTCTGAGTTTCAAGAAAATTAGTAAACCGGAAGTGCGCTTTTACTGAACAGTTTTTTTAATTTTCGACGAATTTCATTAAATTTGGTGCACAAACTATAAAATTTGTCAATTATAATTTTGGGGACTGCAGTAAGAGAAAGTTGTGTGAGTGTTTCACACTAGATATTTTTTTTTTTATTTAATTTAACGCTCGTCAACATGATTTGTAACATTGTTCTTTAAAAATGTATTTCTTAGAGAACTGCTAAAGGTTAAGCTTTGCTCTAAAATATTACTTCAATACAATTAAGGTTCTATGATCTTAATAAAAGTAAGAAGGTATCCACCAATATTGCTAGACTTAAAAATCTGTAACGGGAATTCAACATTTCATAAGTTTCTGCGTTTTTCGGAACTTTGTCGAAAAGGGCACCATACTTTTTTTTTAACTTTTAGCTCTATTTATCACTTTTATTTGAAACACCGTTCAGAACCCCACCGGGCGGAGGGGTTGGTACCTGTGTATTAGTCTTAAATTTAAACTGCTATAATAAGATTTGTTAAGGAGTTGAGACATAAAATATTGCAACGTTTTTCCCTCTAAATAGCTGCTGCAACTAGTTCTAAGTGGGTTTGTTTAGATAAAATACTCTAAACTTCAATAAGACAACACCAATTTATTGTTTTACACAATAAATTACAAATACAACACTTAATAATAATTAATTCACAGTTTAAACCAACAAAAGTTCACTTTGTTCACTTTTTATACAAACTTCGTCTGTAACAAGAATCTCTGTGGTACCACTATTTATACCGGTGGAGAAGGGTCTAGAAGGTTATAGATTGTTCTAGAAAGGGCTAGAGCGCGCCGCCAGCGCTTCCTAGGGGCCACTAGGAGAACTTGAGGTACCTGTTTTCTCTCCTAGATGGCCCCAGTGGCTGCGTTACAATATGGTAACATCAAGTCAAAAGAGTATATAACCTACACCATGTTTACAGCAAAATATGTAAAATTAGGGCCACCGTGCCACTCGCCATTGACATTTACTCGACATGGTGATACCTAGTTTGCAAAGATTTGTTTTAACAAACTGTGGTCCAACAGTGAATTGTAATTTATCTTTAGTCTTTACTTTATTCGATTTCTTGATTCTGCTGTAATAAAGAGAAGTGTGATGTGATGGCAAGAAGAAGATATAATTTTTAAATAAATCGAAAATTATAACTAGTGGTTGGAATTTGGAAAAGAATCCAGCCAGCCGCTATCTGCAGGTCAAGAACCGCGGCAAAACCCTTTCAAACAGGGGTCAATATACAAGTCAAGAGAACCGCCGCAAAACCTTTTTTGTATTTCCTTCATACAAGGGTCAATGTACACTCAAGAGGCCACCTGGCCACCAACTGTTAACAAAGCGACGCCACCCCGGCCAAAACAGCCTTTGTTAACTACCGACCTCCCCTAGGCTCAATATACTACAAGAGATGTCTTAGTGTGGCACGTACTTACACATCAGCCGGTGTGTGAGTGATGCAAATATAAACGTCGCCTCACTGGAGCTCCATATCAGTTAAGTACGAGTTATCGATCAGTAGTACAAGTCATCAATCAGTTAAGTGCGAGTCATCGATCAGTTGAGTTCGAGTTATCAATCAGTTAAGTGCCAGTACAAATGAAGTTCACATCAGTTCCAGATCAGAAGCACCATCACACATCGCTAGCGCGTCCCTATTTAAGGTTTTAACACTACTTCTTTAATATTTTATATTCATTTCATAATTCTTATATTCATTTACAATTGTGCATCTTAGTTTTTCTATTTCAATACATTTTAAATTATTTGTTAAAATATAGTTTATTTTCATAAATCAGTAGTTCGTATTTCGAATACCAATTCTCTAATCTCTCTAACTAACAACACTTACTCCTCACTTCAACTTCCGGTATCCATAAAACGCTCCCACTCAGCGAAGTAAGCGATTGGTGAGTTCTCTTATCGCCTCGTCGCCGACAGGGACTGGTAACTGGAATAGCGATTCAAAGATTCCGGGGGCTAAACGGAGAAAACAAGATTTTTATTGTGAGAGAGAGAGAGAGAGAGGATAGAGACAACTTTCCCCTTTATTCAAAGAGAGGGTGAGGCCGACACTTTATCCGGATCAACTCTAAGTACATCTTGATTGACAATATAGCCCAGGTACTTGAGCTCAACTCCGGCAAAAGTAACCTATCTCCCAGGTGATCATAAGGTTGGCCACTGTCAATCTTCGGAAGACTTCTTCCAGGATCTCCAAATGTTTTTCACAATGATTATGTCGTCCAGATAATGTTAGTCCAGTCATACGGATAGTGTCGTCCAGTAGAGGTCGGAGTTAAGTCAGCCTTCAGACAGTTATCGAAGAGACGCTGACAGGTCTCAGAAATTATTGCCATCTGAATTTTCACCCATATCAGAAAGGGTTCAATAAAGAGTCTTCCAAGATGTCACGTTAATAATGATTTTTCTCTAACTACATAGTTAATTAACAAACTATTTGTCACTTAAGTTTAATAAAACCCCTTAGTATTTGGAGGAAAAATCACGCGGAAATTAACCCCACCAAAAAAAATCTGTGTGAAACACTCCACACAACTTTCTCTTACTCCTGTTCTCAAAGTTATAATTGACAAATTCTATACTTTGTATACCAAATTTAACGAAATTCGTCGAAAACTGAAAAAAAATTGTTCAGTAAAAGCGCACTTCCGGTTTACTATTTTCTTGAATCTCGGAATTTTGGCCATCTATTTATTTCTAATTAATTTTCTTTGGATGATAGAATTGTATAATCAACTATGATAGCTCTTTAGAGAAAAACTAACCCCACCCCTCACCTAAAAGTGCCCTTCAATGAATTTTCCCAGAGAAATATTTTAAATAAAAGTTGTAGATCTTTGTATGTTTAGTTTATATGTGAAGTTTCAAGAAAATCGTCGAAGCAATTTTTGAGAAAATTGCGAAAAAGTGAAAAAAAATCATTTAGTGGTAAAGTAAACGCACTTCTGGTTATCCGATTTTTTTCCAAACTCGGAATTTCAACAACATATTCAATCCTAACTAACATTATTTAGATGACAGAATTGTCTAATAACCTGGAATAGCACTTTAGATGGAAACCTAACCCCACCCGTCCCCCAGAAGTGCCCTTAAATGCATTTTTCCGGAGAAATGTTTCAAATAAAAGTTGTAGCTC
>JAAEAF010011367.1:0-12184 GCA_011037195.1 Triatoma infestans
TTTTTTTTTTTTTTATAACAGTACTAAACATGAAACCCTCCGACACTGGGATTGTATACACAAAATGTACTTAGAAAAAAAAAAATTAAAGAAATTTGTTATGTCCTCAATCATTTTTGGTGAAATTCATTTCCATTACATTTGAAAAATTCTCAGTTTTATGTACTAATTAGGTATATTTAAGGAAGGGCATGGAATAAATAAAAAAAAATGTCTGGGGCTCGGTTTGGTTTTTTTTTTTTTTTAATCCGTCACTGTGTGCATTAACAAATAACAATCAATATTAACATACAATCGGTCGGTATAATCAGTCACGGTAACTTTAATAAATGAAGTCATCGCCTCTAAACAAACTTAATGAACCAGACTCTAATGAGTTTGGAAGAAAATCTGAAACCGGTTAAAACTTAATTAGTAAAATACCATGGTCACTAATTCAGAAACTTCAGCGAAATGTTTTTTTTTTTGTGCGAATTTTACCTTCAATGTTTTTCATTGTTAGTTGTGCTGACCTTTGGCTTAATTATGGAAACTGCCTTCGATTCCTAAACATGTCCTTGGATTTTAGCTTTTGTATTAAACACAAGACATGAAAAGGTTTGTTATTCGCTTCCGTTCTGGTTGTAGATCATATTGAATATAAAGCCCATGAAATGTAATGGTATGACGTGTGTTTGTAGTGGCTTGAGCGGCTTAGTAAAAGGGCTTGTATGTATGCTTGAGATAGAAGTATTACTAATAATTAAGAAAATAGTCACCACTGTTTTTAAAATGGATATATTCTCCAAGAGAAATTAATTTACTTTAAAATATCAGAATAATAAGCTTATAATAAATAAACTTTTATGATATAACTTAAAACTGGTAAAGTTTTGATGTGTTCTCCTTGGTGTGTACAACAAGTCTGTCTTGAAAAGAATGTCTTCTTTGTTCCTTCAGTTCCTTCCCTGTGAGGAGAAGGGGTAGTATAATGCCATAAAGGTTGATCAACTTTTCCAATAACTGTACTCTTATACTTACGTGTACCCTTTTTGCGAGCGAGCTTGCATTTTCTCATAATTTTGAAAATAAAATATACTTTCTTGCAACCATCACACCCACATGGGAAAAAATACATACTACATATTTTATTTTACTCCAATTGAAAATGTCAAATGATTTCTGATTAAATTTTATTCAATTATTTTCTAAACTGTTACCTCTTATGATGCCTGGTTACTGGGACGGCTCAAAAGATATGCTAGAAATGCATCCGCTTCAAAGCTTCCACTCTCAAGGGAGCCCCGGGCCAGAGGAACTAAACAATAAAATGTAGAAATTAGAAACTGTTAATGAATTTCAAAAATAATATCATTATGTGCCATACTGCTGACATTACAATCTATAAAGTCATTGATTGTGAGGCAGTTAGATGATTTATTTATTATAAAAAAAACCCTATGGCGCAAACAGCCCATGAAGGGTCAAGGCTTGCCAGACGGCGTGTGGTAAGGACGTCGCAGTTCCCATGCCGTTTAGTTTCCAGCCTTCGCTATCTAGGGCGCTACTAACTATAGCTTCCCACTTTTTATCACGATGCTGGGTCAACACCGACTTTGCCCTCACGGGAATCGAACCCTGAATTCTCGCATGAAAAGCGAGGGCGCTAGCCACTAGACCAACACGTGAGGACATTTATTACAAAACATTATTATATATTTATAAAATCCAAGTGTTAAATAGGGAATCGTATCTGTAATGTAATGGTGTGGATGTGTGTATAGGTAGCTTGTGGCGTAGCGTTTTAGCGAAAGGGGCTTGTATGTTTGCTTGAAATAAATAAGCAGTAAAATTTAAATGAACAAGCATAATTAAATATATATAGCACCACGAAAATCTATTTATTAGTGTGGTGATAAAATACAACAAAATAAAACAAAAATGAAGGAAAGGTATTGAATAAGGTTTTTAGAAGAGAGCTAATTAGTAAGATAAGGTGTTAAGATTTTAGTTAAAGATTTGTTTGTTTTTATGTGATGTATCTATAATTATTTTGAATTATTTAAAAAATTTTCGTTTATATAGAAACACTTCAAGAAAAACATATGCATTTTCGTTTATATAGAGTCATATTAACAAAAACACATATATGCATATAGAGTCACTTCAAGAACTCAAGAAATTACATGCATCACCATCACTCAGAAGCCTATATTGTCTACCCTTGCCAGTTACATCTCCATCAGCAACACTCGCCAAGCAGTGTTTGCCAATCAAACTACCACCAGAGTAACGCTCACCCATTCAAGCAGCGTTCGCTCGAGAAGGAGACGATCCATCACCAGAGCAACGCTCACACATTCAAGCAGCGTTTGCTCCAGAAGAAGATGCCTGTAGTCTACTTACACACACACGACTACCTTACAGAGGTTACACACACGCCTTTCGCCATACCAGAGGATAACCTTCAAGCCTCTACAACTCTAGATTACCTCCCAAATTTTTCGTGCCGAAAAATTTCTCCGGGAGGGGGGATAATGTGATGGATGCAAGAAACTTGAAATAATATTAAATTTTAAATAAATCTAAATTATCAAAATATGTTGCAAAAGGACCAGCCAGGTATAAAGTCCTGTTACTCGTACGGTTCAAGAGCAATTATGGCATTGTACTGTACTACCCCTTCTTCTCACAGGGGAGGAATTGAAACAAAGAGAAGAGATATTTTAAGACAGACTCGATCTAGCTACCAAAGTGAAAACATCAGTGCCAGTATCAAGTTTTAAGAGTTATTCCAATTAATTTATAAGCATATTGTTGTTAACTTAATTTCTCTTAAAGAATATATTGTTTTAAACTACCAGTGTGTTCTTAATTATTCTTGCTTTCTATCTCAAGCAAACATACAAGCCCTTTTCGCTAAAACGCTACGCCACAAGCTACCTATACACACATCCACACCATTACATTACATATCCAGTACCTAACTGGCAATCAGCACATTATCCTTAGCTGTATAATAATGCGTCCAATCATATATTTTTTTTTTCTGTGACGGAACTTATCTAATTTCCATAATTTTTCATAATTAAAAAATTTTTTAACTGTCATATACTGAGATTAAATAAAAATACTGATGTGATTTAGTTATCACAGTAGGTAGTTACTATATAAGAGACCTACAAAATCAAATAGAACAATATTCAATTTACTACTTGTTTTATCATACCAGAAACTTATGAGTGACCCTAGTATTTAGTTTATTAAGTATTACGAACAGACTGTGGAATTTGTGCTATTCTTGCATTTGAAAGATACAAGTGCAATCGATTCTAAGTTATATCGTTTTGGCTGATGTACCTGGGATTCCAACGTTCATTGTTGACTTAAGTTTTACTTGTGATCACAACATAATACATTGCCCTATTGTTTTTGTATGTTTTCTATTAAAGCTACTTTAGCTATTGTATTGGCATGGTTAAATCCTTCCGTGTCGAAGTGCCTCTTTGCTCTTTCTAGAAGTTAAAGGTGACTAAAACAATGCTTGATCCTAAACGACACACAACAATATGTACAACTATAAAATGCGCTTGCTAACTAACTACCTACGGACTAACACGCCTTTTTCACTTCAATGTTCATGTTCATTGTGCTTGCGATTCTAAACAGCAAAATGTACATCCTTCTTATCACGTGGCAACCAGACCCACAATCTGTTATATAAACGAATTAAGTTTGTATTCCATATAACTTCACTATTATTTTCCAAGCTTGTAGCCAGAAATCAATATTATTTTTGCAAACAAGTCAGGTAATGTTATACGAGAAATTATTAGAGTTTGCGAAAACCAAACTCTTGACCAAAATCTGCTTATGAATTACAATCATTTGAAAGGAGGTTTTACCATCCTCAGTTGGAAGAAATTTTTTTAAATTTTGATTGATGTTATAGGAAGCATTAATTGGAAATCCATGTTTTGTGATCCCTGAATGCATAAAAATAATGCTTATAGCGAATGTTTATATGTCTATATTTGTATTTTTTCCTCATGAAAGTAACCCTAATTACAATGTGATTGTTTCATAAGAATTCCTAAAATTATTATATGTACATCTTAACCTCAATTTAGTTAATTGTAAATCTGATTTACTAATATAGTGCCAAATTTTAGTGCACAATAATTCATTCAAAACTCCGCAGGTTCATTAAGAGTAACATATTAAGGAAATTGAAGAGTATAGAAAGCTCAATGACGGCTCTATCTACATAGAGGCAGAGAACGGTATTAAAGCTAAAGAGCCATTCTTATCTAGCTAAAGTACATGGATGCTCAACTAAAAGCCGGTCTCCACAAGCGGCTAAACACCTTGTCAGAACTTTAGAAACATTACGATTGACGATTGAGGATGTAAAAAAGGGTCTTTATAGTTAAAGCAATAATAGAGGAAAGGATGATAGGAGAAGGCTAGCGGACACTGCTACTCTTGTCCTCTCACCTTCGTTCGCCCGAATCTGCCAGAGGTGTTAGATGCAGCCTTGTATAAACTTAAAGTACAAAACTATCACCGATCAACTATTATAAATATCAGAAGCGTGGTACACCTCCAAGCGATGTAATGATAAGTAGCGGTGCGTCAGTATGTTATGTATAATTACTGCTTTGGAAGAGATAATCCTGCGACTTATTAAGAAGAGGATTTTTTCTGTGAAATTTCTAAAAGAATCTGAATTATAATTACTAGGACCAAAGTTACGTGAACATATGAAATATTGGCTAACAAAAGAACAGACTGAAAGAGTAAATTGGTAAATTTTGGGGCTGACTGGTAAGAATTGTAAAGTTTGCTCTAACGGTAACTTCAGAAAGAGCTTACGTTAATTAGGAGCAATTCTAAACGATTTTAGCAGAAATCAAAGAAACCATTCATTCCCAACTGCAAACATACGTATATTGATGAAGATTCAAACAAGGCGTATATTGTCTCCTTCAAACTTTCTAATTGATGAAGGCATTATTTTGGATTTAATAGAGATGCTTCAGTAATACTAAATTGTCTCATGTTTAACACTCCTAGATTGCCAGTTGAAATAATGGAAGGAATGAAAGCGATTGATGGAAGGGATTTTGTTGACAATTGGATTATTTACAGCAACTATGACTAGTTCATTATTGTAATTAGACTTGATGCTGCTTCACGATCAAAATTTGCCTCGACTTTCTTCAGGAAGGGACAGTTGAAAAAAGTTATTGAGGTTGAGACTACGATTAAATGACAAGTTGAGGAGGCCAGTTTAACGTCTCAACATTTAGAAAGAGATGAGTAATTTTCGCCGGAGATGAAGTAGGAGATAGTTGTAGAATAGAATCTCTTTTATTTTTTTGGCGTTGTAGTGACAGTTTTTTTTATGATAAAAGTCAGAGAGAAGGGACTAGCTCAGTGGTAGCGCGCTAGACTAGTAACGCGGAGATTCCGGTTAGAGTCCAGCCGTGCTACCCTTAGATTTTCTCTTCCTAGGAGCCTCTACAGCTCACTGACCGGCGATGGGCAATCATCTGTAAGAGGAACGCTGTCCGGAGGCTGGCGGCAGTGCACTGAGAAGGCTCCGGCGCCAATGACCATAGATGTTGACGCGCCTTATAATTTGCAACGCGTGTTATAATTTGTTCAGTTAGTAAGAGAAATAATAGAAAATATACTACTCTTTATTGTCTAAAAATAGGAAAATGAAGTTACGTAGTATTTACGAATCTTGTGTTTTTATTGAATCTACCAACGAAACTCAAGCAGAGTTGACAATTGTTAAACTTCATTAATAAGACGTCAGAGGTTTGCGTCCTTATCTTTCTTCAGTATAATGTAGAAGAGATTAGAATGTAAGCTTTTAGTTCTTCTAGTTCAAGACAAATGCATAGCTGAAGATAGATAATAGAGACCCCCGGAGGTGTAAGAGACATCATGCACCCACACAATGGTTTATCAAAGATGATATCATTATTTTAAGGGACACCTTGCCTTATTGGATGCAGGCTGCAAACAGACCTGTCATAGGGGACAGGTGAGATGTCTACTTGGAAGTTATCTACTAGTGTTTGTCTAAGATAGTCTATTTTATCTTATCTCAGCAACCTACCACATTTAGTTCATCTGTATCAATATTTCTGTTTGGGCTCTAAATTTAAATAAACTTATTTTATTTGTTTACTTTTTCTAGATTTCAGTCGTATTAATATTTATGAATTCTTTAAAATAGAATTGTAAATAACATAAAGAAATAAATAGTTTTATACATAGAATAGCTTACTTTGTAATCCTCTTCTTTGAAATTATCACGTGATTATTTATCAGATGCCAATTTCCGAGAGAAGAGAATTAGAATATTTTATATTCTCTACTCATCCGCTTCTTCCTTCAGAGAAGTATTGGGAATAGCCATTTTGGTATGAATCTTAAGATCCATTTGGAATCCTTAACATGAACAACTCTCACAATCTATACATATATACAGCCTCATTCATAGCTTTTCTTTTTTTTATTTGAACTCCAGGTGGATTTAATTTTGAGATATTAGGAGAAATCGGCATTTCTAAGAAGCTCATAATTTTAGTGAAGTTGTATTACAACAATTCGTCTGCTAAAGTTAGCTTAGACAGCGGATATGTTGTCAACGGAATTTCTTTTGTGATCGCATCGTAAATAACTTTAGCATTTTATTATATCAGAGTCCACTGAAGCTCGTAACTTTTCTCAGAGTCAGTTAAACTGAATTTTATCCTGAAAAGTGTTTTCTATTAAGATTTTTATTTGGGCAAAATGGTGGTTTGAAGCTCACTCTTCCAACATTCAAAGATTACTAACCACAACAACTAACTCAAAGAGCTATAACTTTTTATTGAAACATTTCTCCAGGTAAAGTCATTTAAAAGGGTTTATAGGGAAGGGTGGGGGTTTTGTTTTCCTCTAAAGTTCTATCTTAGTTGATTAACAATTCTACCATCTAGGCAAAATTAATTACACATAAATAGATTGCCAAAATTCCGTGTTTATTACTTCCTCTTTCTCCTAGTTAGAGGAAGTATTGTAATCGTGTTAAATTTTCGATATCGAGTTTTCACCGGAAATATCCGTTTTGAGGTCCCCTGAGTCCCCTGAGTCAAATAAGTGGTTTTTAGCAAATAGTCTGTGTGTTTGTGTATGTATGTATGTATGTATGAATGTGAACAGCATAGCTCAAAAACGAAAAACCATAGAAAGTTGAAACTTGATATTCCGTTTAGATATCACCATCGGACCTGACAGTCGTTATCTGTCAAAATTCCTCAACCGGAAGTACCACTTTACTAGTTGGATTTTTTACTTTTTGGCAATTTTCTCAAAAATGGCTCCAACGATTTACATTAAACTTAGAACATCAACCACACATACAAAGAGCTACAACTTGTATTTGTAACATTTCTACGGGAAAATGCATTTAAGGGCACTTTTGGGGGAGGGGTGGGGTTAGGTTTCCATCTAAAGTGCTATTTCAGTTTATTAGACAATTCTGACAATTAAATAATGTTATTTAGAATTAAATATGTTGCTGAAATTCCGAGTTTGAAAAAAAATCGGATAAGCGGAAGTGCGTTTACTTTACCACTTTACTAAATGATTTATTCTCTTTTTCGCAAGTTTCTCAAAAATGGCTCCGTCGATTTTCTTGAAACTTCGTATATAAACTAAACATGCAAAGATCTACAACTTTTATTTAAAACATTTCTCAGGGGAAAATTCATTTAAGGCACTTTTTGAGGAGGGGTGGGGTTATGTTTTTTCTCTAAAGTGCTATCATAGTTGATTATACAATTCTATCATCCAAACAAAATTATTTAGAAATAAATTGATGGCCAAAATGCCGAGTTTTAAGAAATTTAGTAAACCGGAAGTGCGCTTTTACTGAACAGTTTTTTTCAGTTTTCGACGAATTCCGTTAAATTTGGTACACAAGCAATAAAATTTGTCAATTACAATTTTTGAGAACTGGAGTAAAAGAAAGTTGTGTGAGTGTTTCACACCAAATTTTTTAACACTAAATTATGAGGCTATTCAAAATTTGCCTCTAATAGTCCGATTTATTCGGTCTGTCGTAAAACTGGGTGAAACCCGGATCCGGACTCTTGTTCCAGACCCGGTATTGTTATTCTTCTAGGATAGCTAAATAATACATTAATCATTAAGATAGATAGTAATATAATTAGGGGAAAGTATTATAATATTAAAAATAATATTTTTAATACATAGTAATTTTCAAGCTAGCCGCAGTGCATAAGGCGCAGCGTTTTCTAGAGACGGTCACTGCCTAACATATATATATAATATTAAAAAGAATGAAATATGGCCTATATAGGAGTTTTGAAACAAATCGGTATACCGGAAGTGGAACTTTACTAGAGTTTCCTTTAGTTTTCTGCCATTTTCTCGTTAAAGTTATCACAATTTCCTTAAACTTGGTTATACGTATTGTTTGAAACATTTTTCAAAGTAAACAAAAACAAAAGCGCGGCTGCACAACAACATTGTGTTGCTACTTACACAGCATTCTTATCAATCCGAAAGAGATCGTTTAAATATATAAATAAAATTTAAATTTATTAAAAATAAAATAAAGGAGGGATACATTATAATTGAGAGAACATAAATATAGTATATACAATATCATGAATTCATCAAACACTAGCCTAATATCGTCATTCTAAATACAATAATTAAAATAAATCAAACCTAAATTGATTTATCGTTCATATAAATGAATGTTTAAAATTCCTAGTGAATCAGAAATAATTGATTCTGCCAAGGTTGTCAAGTGATTTCGGTTTACTCCGACCTCGTCAAAAAATCTGCCAGTCAGCTCGGTTATATTACCGCGATGCCAAACCATAATCCACGGACGTGAAATTCCCTCTCACCATATTCTTCTCGAAACTTTTCCCTAAAGAAGCTTATGCATTTATTGTATATGCTCTGCTTCTCTTTGTTTATATTTTCAGCCTGGTTCTTATCGTTATTTTTATAACGAATACTAGGATCTATAATCCAGGCAAGCTTCTTACCCTGGTAATGTCGGCGAATCTAGTGGAACCTTCGTCATCAACTGCAAGCATACACCTCCTCTAGACATGTGTATCCCTTCTCCGCCAAAAGCTCCATTATTCTATGTTTGGCGTTATGGTGGCGGCGCGTCACAAGGAGTATATTATCTGGGCAACTACCTAACACATGGGAAGGTGTTTCATTCTCCCTGGCGCATTACGGCAGAGAGGCCCAGTATCTCCTGTAGCTTGGCTACCAACTCCAGGAATGGGGCATAATTAACATTTAATTTTAGAGCATTGGTCCATTCTGACCCGGAAAGAAGTGTTTTGTTGAAGAAAAGCTTGTTAGCTTTCGGGTTATCGTGAAAGTGATGGACTCCTGACACCTTGCCATTTACATTTTACCCATTTCTCAAAAGCCTCGTCGCGCAAACTTTGCCTGATTTTTTTTAATACTAGGCCTATCATCTTGCTCATGCAAGTTCACATTCAGACGTTTAGCACATTCAACTGCTTCCGCCTTGTAGTTAAAACAGGCTTGAAAGATGGAATCAGGAACCGTTGATAACTTATGCGCTATGGACCAATGTTGTAATGGGGCTTCCCACTGACAGCGTAGCAGCCCAAGATCTCGATGTCGACGAGGAGCATACAACATCTCAGTAGAGGTATTTGCAAGGCTGTCCCAAGTTTAATCAGTGGTGCAGTCTGCAAAGAATAAATCATGGTAGGAAAGATATACTGATTTATTATGTTCAACTTCTGATCTGGTTTCAGAATGTTAGAGACGGTTAGTTTATCGAGGTTTTTATGCAGTTTTTTATGGTACCACAAAGATAATACAACCACAGCAGAGAGAAGAGAGGCCTTCTCTGGTTAAAGATAATGCAACCACAGCAGAGAGAAGAGAGGCCCTCTCTGGTTAACAGAGACTACTCTCTGGCTTATATTCACAGGTTCTCCCACTCTAGCCTGCCTAAGTCAGAGTAGTCTCTGTTACCAGCGACCTCTCTTCTCTCTGCTGTGGTTGCATTATCTTTGCGGTACCATTACAAGTATGCTTATAGAAGCCCTATCATACTCCAATTCACCTGAGAAAGTACAGCCCAGATATTTAATGGTCTCATCTTCCTCAATGGATTGTACTGTAGGAGTACAAATGTCCCCGGAGTACTGTGCGAACTTGAAGATCACGCTTCCTTCAAGTTTGTTTTTAGTTTAGGTTGTTCCAGTTATACATATAATATTGAAGCCAATTAAATCAAGTAAAAGTTCCAAGTTTGGAAGTTGAGATTCCGGATTGTAATCGTTTCAGTTATTTGCTAGAAATCGACATTATACCCATATTGCAATAAGCCTCTTTTTCAGGGTGGATACAACACCATATCAGCATACCAATGACTAATAGATTGCTCCATTAGTTTTCAAAGTGTAACAACTCTGAAGAAACTCATTGCAATATGGGCGAGACATCGGTTTCTAGCAAACCCAAGGACGCGGTCTCAACCCGGGTACTCAAGTTTTTTCATGAAAATGACCGCGGAAACCTAAAAGATCAGCAATGTAAATTTTAAGTATACTATTTTACAATAGTTGCAATGTAATTGGACAAGTTGTGTGAGTGTTTCACACGAGTTTTTTTTTAATATATGGTTAGGTTCACAATGGTTAGTAGCATATGGGATTTTATCCGTCGTAGCATACTTTTTTTTATTAGTTCTGATCGATTCGGATTCTCATCCTGTCAGAGTATACTTCAAGTTCGTGTACGTAATTGACTCTGTCACACACTTTATTCACTGGAATCCACACTGGGTGAATCCGAGAAATCGGTCAGAAATAAAATGCATTAAAATGACATAAAATTACAGATATAATTTTTTTCTTTACAATTTCGTCACTTTTAATCTGTTTCACTTAAATTACTTAAGGAGTTATACGTTTTTTTTGTAATATATATTTTTTCTTCAATTAAAATAATTGAATTGGATAGTAGTTATAATAGGAGGTTTATATAATCAATAATTAGTGGCAATCCTTTATAATTATCGT
This sequence comes from Triatoma infestans, assembly GCA_011037195.1. NCBI lineage: Eukaryota > Metazoa > Arthropoda > Insecta > Hemiptera > Reduviidae > Triatoma > Triatoma infestans. The sequence continues at coordinate 11,103 of JAAEAF010011367.1, forward strand.
TACTCTAATGTTAGAATTTGTTAGTAAACAGTATAGATAGGGAGCTTGGGAGGCATTAGAATTAGGTATAAAATATTTTAAATACCAGACTGGTCGAATAAATATAGATTTAGAACTTACCAGCTGGCAGAATCTTATTTTCAGAACGAGAGGGCGAGGCTTCTGGTCCGTAATAACTTCTTGTCCTATTTCGTCCTATTTCATTATATTAGCTGTTTTCTGATCTTGTTGGGTTGTATTTTTTAAACAGTTTTTAGCTCCCGTTCCATCTAGCTAATGGGAATCATTTCGGCAGAGCATTGTTGAGCAGTGTAGGTAATGAAGCAGTGACGATGAACTTGGTAAAGGGTATGTTAGTGACGTAGTAATATCATGATATGACGTGTGAAGGTGTCAGCATAGCTGATCGAATACTTGGGGATTGATTTCTAACTCTTTTCATTACTCCATCAAAAATAATAGTCTTACACTATCATTAATCATAATACATACAATTATTAGATTATTCAATTCATCAAAAACAACTCATTTGAGTTTTGTTGTATTCATACGGAAAATCGTCTAGTCAAGGAACTGCTAGGTTGCTGTCAAATATAGTAAAATTCTTTAATATTACCTTATTAGCATAGACCGACTGAGTTCTCCAAATTTTGAATATAATGTGAAATATAATTCATCCAGTAACATACTTTCAAAATCAAGAATTTATGTAAAAACAAATTATGGCAAGCTTAAAGTGCTCCTCCGTGATCAAGTTTAGTGAGGAGGAACTTTGCCTTCAACGTATTTTTTTTTTTACTCGTATCTGTTTAAAGAAGCGACCCCATTCGGGAACAAAGCAATGTGAACCTTAGAGACATCGAAATTTGACATCGATTAACGTTTTAAAATTAGAAATCATTTAAAAATATTTAAGATTATTTTTTATTATTTCAGAAGATTTCTCCACCGATCTTTACTAGTTGTTTACGCTAGGATGGGAAGTGTACATGGAATCAAGTCAGCAAATCCGCCACAGAAAAGCTGCACTCAATTGTTACATTATCAGCTGGAACGAGGTGCCAACATAAATGCCTCCAAGC
>JAAEAF010011368.1:0-18335 GCA_011037195.1 Triatoma infestans
TCTATCATCCAAACATAATTAGTTAGAAATAAATGGGTTACCAAAATTCCGAGTTTCAAGAAAATTAGTAAACCAGAAGTGCGATTTTACTGAACAGTTTTTTCATTTTTCGACGAATTTCATTAAATTTGGTACACAAACTATAAAAGCTGTCAATTATAATTTGGCGAATTGGAGTAAGAGAAAGTTGTGTGAGTGTTTCACACCAGATTTTTTTTTTTTTATTAATATTGACAACATATTTGAGATAATTTTTATTCATTACTTTGAGGGAATTCTAAAGATCTTTATTTATGTTTTAGGGGACATTTACTTCTAATATATAATGATCGTGTTATGTTAAATTGAAGAAATAAAATGGAGCCAACGTTGGTGGTCAAATAAAGTAGGTTGGCATCATCATTGGATGGATGGTTGGTCAACGGTATTTTGTCAAAATATCAAAAGAGTTGGACAATCCAACTCTATGGTTGTCTTATTAAGTGGTCCTCTTGTCAGTTTGCATAAGCATTCATAATATATTTTTTTTCTGTCGTTTGATTCTGCCTTCTTTATATATAAAGTTCGCTACTAACTGTAATTCGCAACACTTTTTCTCATGATGTTGGGTCTCCACCGATTTAGCACTCACAGGAATCGAATCCATATTCTCACGTCAAAGACGTGTATAAAATGCTTGAAGGCTAGGCATATGTACAATATACGTTATATTTTGCTTGTTTAATAATTTTCGAATTTACATTCTTTGAAATTTCATAAATGTTCTTAAATAGTAAAAAAATTCTACCAAACAATATTTTTTAATTTTAATGTTTATCTTAATACAAAAAAAAAATCTGGTGTGAAACAACACTCACACAACTTTCTCTTTACCCCAGTTTTCAAAAATTGTAATTGACAAATTTTTTTATTCGTCGATGTTTTTATTCAATAAAAAAGAACTTCCGGTCATCTGATTTTCTTCAAACTCGGGAATTTCAACCAACATATTTATTTTTAAGTAATATTATTTAGATGATAGACGTGTGTAATAAATTGAAATAGATTGTGTAATAATAATAAATAGGAAAACCTAACCCCACCTCTTCCCCAAAATTGTTCTTAAATGCATTTTTTCGGAGAAATGTTTCAAATAAAAGTTGTAGCTCTTTGTATGTGAAGTTGATATTACAAGTTTAAAGAAAATCGTCGGAACCATTTTTGAGAAAATTACAAAAAAGGGAAAAAAACTATTCAGTAAAGTGGTACTTTTGATTGAGGAATTTTGACAGGGACACACACACACAACTTTCTCTTACTCTAGTTTTCAAAATTGTAATTGACAAATTTTATAGTTCGTATAACAAATTTAATAAAATTCGTCGAAAACTGCCAAAAAAAAAAAGTTCAATAAAAGCGCTCTTCCGGTTTACTAATTTTCTTGAAAATCAGAATTTTGGCGAATCTATTTATATCTAATTAATTTAGATTGGATGGTAGAATTATATAATCAACTATGATAGCACTTTAGAGGAAAACCTAACCCCACCCAACCCCCAAAAGTGCCCTTAAATGTATTTTCCCAGAGAAATTTTTCAAATAAAAGTTGTAGCTGTTTGTATTTGTAGTTGATATACCAAGTTTGAAGAAAATCGCCGCAGCCATTTTTGGCAAAATCGCAAAAAAAAGTGAAAAAAAAAAACCACTCTGTAAAGCAGGACTTCAGGTCGAGGATTTCGACAGCTAACCTACTGTCAGATCCCATGATGATAACTAAACGGAATATCACACACACACACACACACAGACCATTTTCTAAAAACCACTTTTTTTTGACACAAAGATATTTGACACAATTACAATATTTCCACTTACTAGGAGTAAGAGAAAGTAATTATTTGTAATGTATGGTGTGATGATGTGTATTTGTACACTAGCACGAGCGGTTTCGTATTAGGGCTTGTAAGTATGTTTGAGGAAAATGTAGAAGTATAAGAATAATTAAGAACACACTGGTCGATTAAATTAAATATATTACTCCTTAAGAGAAATTAAGTACTTTGAATATCACAAATAAAACTTATAATAAATTCTTATAACTCAATACTGGTATTAGCTCTGATGCTTCCACCTTGATTTCTAGCACAAGTCTGTCTTTAAAATATCTCTTCTCTTTGTTTCTTCAATTCCTCCCCTGTGAGGAGAAGGGGTAGTACAATGCCATAATTGTTCTTGAACCGTACGAGTAACTGGACTTGTATACCTGGTCTTGTCCTTTTGCAAGGGAATGTAATCTTTTGCTTAATTTTGATTTATTTATAAATTAATATTATTTCCAAGTTTCTTGCATCCATCACATATTAATAGTCGATAAGGAAAGCTTTAATAGTTTCTAAATCTATAAATTCTAGTAAATATATTTCTAAAATTGATAATAATAACTCACTCATCAAGTTAATCCTGAAGTATTGCTTGTTTTTAAGGATTTATACCTCAAAAAGATAATATATATTTTGTCTGAGATTTCGTCAGCTTTATTTCTGTTGTTTTTTGACCATTTGATTCAAACAAGTGAATCAACAAATAGTAGCGCGGCAGTTTAAACATAAAGTTGAACGCTTTATTTTTAATTATGTATTACGTTGAAAAGTCGGCCTAGAAGATTTCCGGATCGTAATATTTCTCAACGTTAGTAAGAGAAATGTAAAGAGATTTAACAGTAGGTCCATAATTATTTTTTGTCTATTGTTTGTGAAATAGATTATAATTTTTCCTATAGATTTTATTATTGATAATTGTTACTTTAAAGTTATATATATAGAAAATCAGTAACTATTAACTGAACTATTAAGAATTAGATCAGCTTCCAAATATAGAAATATTCATATAAGTTACTCAAATAGCTAGTGAGACTGCATTGTTCAACATAAGTATATATAATTCATGGTAATCACATGCCATACCAGTCATTCACATATAAAGGTCATTTACACCAAGTATTGTAGAAGTATTGTAAGTTTTAATGCATAATTTTAAATATGTTTGATATTACATTTATGTGAACATTATTCTTCTTTTATTGTTATTGCTTTGCCATATTATGATCGAAACGTTTATATATTCACATTAAACATGAAAAATTGGAGTTTTTTGATTAAAAACAAAACAAAACAAAAAAAATCTGGTGTGAAACACTCACACAACTTTCTCTTACTCCAGTTCTCAAATTGATAATTGACAAATTTTATAGTTTGTGTACCAAATTTAATGAAATTCGTCGAAAACTAAAAAAACTGTTCAGTAAAAGTGCAAATCCGGTTTACTAATTTTCTTGAAACTTGGAATTTTGGCCATCTATTTATTTCTAATTAATTTTCTTTGGATGATAGAATTTTATAATCAACTATGAAAGCTCTTTAGAGTCAAACATAACCCCACTCCTCCCCTAAAAGTGCCCATAAATAAATTTTCCCAGAGAAATGTTGTAAATAAAAGTTGTAGATCTTCGTATATTTAGTTTAGATAACAAGTTTCAAGAAAATTGGTGGAGCCATTTTTGAGAAAATTGCGAAAAAGTGAAAAAAAAAATCATTTAGTAAAGTGGTAAAATAAACGCATTACCGCTTATCCGATTTTTCAAACTCGGAATTTCAACAACATATCCAATTTTAATTAATATTATTTAGATGACAGAACTGTCTAATAAACTGAAATAGCACTTTAGATGAAAACCTAACCCCACCCCTCCCCCATAACAGCCCTTAAATGAATTTTTCCAGAGAAATGTTTTTGATGAAAGTTGTAGCTCTTTGTATGTGTAGTTGATATATCAAGTTTGAAAAAAATCGTTGCAGCCATTTTTGAGAAAAACGCAAAAAAAGTATAAATGCCAACTAGTAAAGTGGTACTTCCGGTTAGGGAATTTTTGACACATAAGGAAAGGTCAGATCCCATGGTGATTCTTAAACGGAATATCAAGTTTGAACTTTCTGCGGTTTTTCGTTTTTAAGCTATGCTATTCACATACATATACAGACATACACAGACATACACACACACACACACACACGATTACAACACTTCCTCTTGCTAGGAGTAAGAGAAAGTAATAGATTCCTGTTTATAAGTTTATTAATGTTAAACATTTGGCTTAATTATATTTACCTGTGCTCCCTAAAGTTAATGATTTACTCCAGCAAAATTCCTGCAATTGTTTTCAAATATTTGGGAAATTAGCTTTCAAATATTCATATTATACAAACGTAATAGAATTATAGCAAATAAAATTGTGAGAAACGCCAATTAATCTTTTGCAAAACTCTAAGTTCTTCCGGTTGCACATACGCTTCAGTGATTTGTTATAAACCGACATATCACCCATATTGCAATAGGCTTCTTTTGGGATAAGTTGCTGGAATAATTACTACACAACACTGATACGAATCAGAATGGATGGTTGTAAAACAAAACAGTAGAGGGTGGAGCATAACTTCTCCCATCGACTGGTGATTGGCTTGTGAAAGACAAAGTCTAATTCTCCCCCCTTAATGCATTGTTGCTAAAGATTTGCAGCCATGTTTTGTTTTGGAAAACATTTTTTTTATTTACTTTCTTTGACTTTATTCTCTATTCTTGGAGCTGGGGGAGCCATGTTCTGTTCAGAAGAAGTCCATCGTCTCTATTCATGCAGTTTTCCGCTTTCTCGAGTTTTATTACCTCTCTTATGCCCCTTCCAAATAATTGTTTACTTGGGTGTCCTCAAAATTTATTACATCTCCAGTTGCAGATCAATGTTTCATACGTGCAGCTTCATAATGAATATCCTCTTTAAGTTGCATTATAATTGATTGTTGTTTTACTCTAACAGTCCTTGCACCTAGGCCAAGTTTTCTCTTCTTTTTCATCTATTTCTTTATTTTCATATCCTTGTAGCCGTTTTGTTTCAAAGCTTGCCAAAAATTTCTTTGGCAGCTTCTATGGCTTGGCTATCCTAAAGGCGCCTGAGGTTTGTTCCACGTTTTGAAGTCTCATTCAAGTATCAGTTGTTTGGATTTTCTTTCCATTCTTCTCTGTGGGAATTAGTACATCCAAAACAAAAAAAAAAGCTACCGATTCTCTTGCTTATTCTTTTGCCACAAATTAGGTACTGTAGAGAGGTTGGCCCAATTTGGCAAAACTCCGAAATTAATCATGGCCTTTTAGATAAAACTGTGTTTTTTTATTTATTATTTTATTATTTTTATTTATGCAAAATTTTATTGAGTATAATTCATAAAGACTCTATAACTTAATCTTATTAACGAAGCAAATTGCTTGAGATGACATGGGGTATCCAAACTTCATTATAGCAAATTTATTTATTCCTACCAGCTTTCCATAAATAACGGCTCTGCCATTTTCCACTTCATTTTTTTTACAAATAATTATATTATTTTACAATAAATTAAATTGTACATAATTCAACTAAATTTGAAATATTGAATTATAGCACTATGGGCAATTGAAATAAATAAAAGTTAAGAAAAATTTCAAAGCATCCATCCTAAATCAAAGAAATTAAAAGGATATATACTGTGATTCAAAAAGGAAAACATCAAAATATCGAAAGAAAACTCCCCGACAACCGGACAAATTCCCACAGATTAGTTTGAAAATCATGCTGATTGAACCTTGTACTAAGAAAGTACAAGAACCTTGTAAGTAAGAACTTACACCCAAGCATAGACAGGTACATAAACTCTTTATTGTATTGTACAGAGAGAGAGACAGAGTTAGAGAGAAACGGAGAGACGATTAAAGATATGTGAGACAATGTTACAAGAGGATGATGGGAAATATTGGCGCCAGATTGTTATATTGCATTGTCCGCATGTCATTTCACAAGAACTTTAATCGTATGATTAATATTATTTGAAATGTCATTTGAGAAAAAAATTAAAAAAAAAAAAAAAAAAATCATTTGTTCTATCTTGTCACTTTGTTAAAAGGGGATTTATGTATAACATATTATAAGTATATATTTTAAAGATTGTCCTTGTGGATGCAATTTTTTTCTGTTATTTTGAAAGTTTATATTCAATGAAGGCTTGTTTGCATATTTATTTCAACAATTTAATTTCCATCATGGATACGAGAGGCGACAGTGCTTGCTTGCCGGGAGAAGGTAGACAGAAGGAAACGGGTTAAGAAAGAGTAGGAAATTGGATAGTAGTTAATAAAACTTAGAAAAATATAATCTGCTATAAAATCTGATGAATAATGTATAAAAGTAATAAAAATAAAAAATAAAAAATTATAAAACAACTATGTATATAAAACTTATGATAACCACTATATAAAAATCACAACAAAATATACATTCACACCTTCAAGCTTGCATAATACGACTAATATTAAGTGGCTTGGTTCGTTGTACCGATAAACTGGCAGTACGACTACAATAAAATACCACTCCTTCAATTCTTTAATACTCATTCTTCAGATCTTTTAACTCCTCAAAAGCAAAATCAAAATAATTATTTATTTGTCCCAAGAGTACTTTTACAGTAGCGATTTAATGGTTTATAGAAAGAGAAACGTAGCAACTAATGAGAGAGCTGGTATAACACTTAATTCCCTCATTAATATATATATACAGGGTGTCCCAAGATATATGGATAACGGCTTTTTCTCGGAAACTAAGATAGCTAGAAAAAAAAACCTATAAAATACGTGTCTCCGTTGTTTTTTGTTAGAAAACCAAATTTAATTTGCCAATTTTGTTTTGGTGTTTCCAGAAGCGAGATACAGGCACCAACTTCATTTTTTCAAATGGGGAGGTGTGGTTTTTATTTAAGAAATAGATTCCTCTATTTTTTGTAAAAAAATTTACTTGAACGGTTTTTTTTCTTTGAGCGATATTTTACAAGTTATGAATGAAAACATGATTCCTATAAGAAATTTCAAAATGATATTATAACGGTTTTTTGATTGAATAAGAAGAAAAGTACTATTTTATTATAAATTTTACTCCTCATTAATTACAGATCTTGCTCGAACTGGCCTCCACCATTAGAGATGTATTTCTTTCTGTCGTAAGGTACAATTGGCAGGAAAAAGCATGTGTATGCATCTCTAATGGTGGGGGCCAGTTCGAGCAGAATCTGTAATTAATGAGGAGTAAAATTTATAATAAAATAGTACTTTTCTTCTTATTCATTAAAAAAAACGTGTTAAATATCACGTTGAAATTTCTTATAAGAATCATGTTTTCATTCATAACTTGTAAAATATCGCTCATAGAAAAAATAAATTTTGCTTACAAAAAATAGAGGAATCTATTTCTTAAATAAAAACCACACCTTCCCTTTTAAAAAAAATGAAGTTATGCCTGTATCTCGCTTCTGGAAGCACCAAAAGAAATTTGCAAATTAAATTTGGTTTTCTAACAAAAAACAACGGGGACACGTATTTTTTAGTTTTTTTTTCTAGCTATCTTAGTTTCCGAAAAAAAGTCGTTATCCATATACCTTGGGACACCCTGTATATTTTTTCCACTTTGAGAGGAAGTATAGCGATCGTGTCAAATTCTCAAAATTGAATTTTCACCGGAAATACATGTTTTGAAATCACTTGAATATGAACGAAATGTTTGTGGGAGGGGGGGATAGTCTGCTTTTGTGTATGTCTGAGTCAACAGAGTAATTCAAAAATGAAAAGTCCGTAGGTATTCCGCATTGTGATACGAAAGTTTTGGGCATAATCATCAAAACAACAAGTGCGGCTTTAATATATGATTCTTTTAGTTTTTCGCGATTTTCTGCAAAACGGCTCTACGATCAAATGATATTAATAATATCTGGTATCAATAATGATGATACAATAATCAAATCAATAATGTTGATACAATCAACAAGACAACGTGTCGAGCATAACAGAAACTTGCGTTGAAGTGAACTGTAATTTATTTGGTAATGTTGTGTGTTTGTGTGCTGGTAGCTTGTGTAGCACGAGCGGTTTAGTAAAAGGGCTTGTGAGGGTATATGTTTAAGAGAGTGAAGTATTAGAAATAAGAAGGTAATCACCACTACTAACAATAAATATATTCTGTCGAAATAATAACTACAAGTTATTTGCAAAGATATTATAAACTTATTAATATGCATTGCTAAGAGAGCGAAAAAACAACTGATCTGCTTCGGTGTCTACAACAAAACTATATCTTAATAAATCAGATGTTTATTCTAATAAAGGCAAATCTCTAGCACTGAGTTTAAGAGAGCGATTCCTGAAGCAAGTGTTCTGGCTTTGAAAGCAGAATGTAGACTGTCCGAAAGAATGCCTTCTCTTACAAAACAGTTGGCCAAGTGGCATTGTATTAATTTAACGGATTCTTGCGTCTTTGTCTCTTGGTTTGCATTGACCTAGATTGTAGTATACCTGGCTCCATCCCCATCACTAAATACACTATTTGAACTATCTAATTTTCACAAAACTATTATTTTTCCATTTCGTTCTTCCACTACAGAACTCTCCTCATGAACTTAATAAGTTTGCTCTGACGATGGATGAAAATCCAAAACCGGTCAGGAAGAAAATCAATATGTACGTTACTATGGATAAAATACTAGATGTTATCCAGCACTGCGGACCCATCCACACATTCAACGATATTAATAATATGTTGAGAGTTATATATTTAATCTCATTTAAACATCAACTAATATCATCTAAAAAAAAAAAAAAATCTGGTGTGAAACACTCACACAACTTTCTCTTTCTGTGAAATGGCAAATTTTCTTCATACTTACAATTCTTGGTTAGTGTTTAAAACCGTCGGCAATAAGAGAACACCAGTTTTTTATTATTATTATTTTTTTTTCTTTTTGCAAATAGCATCATCTGGAGGAAAAATTCCAACCCACTGAAAACATTTCATATTGTTATAAATTGAGGAACTTCCTCACCCGCCTCGCTGTGTCCAATAAAACAGACTTCTGCGCCTTCTCCAACAACCAGGGTTCCAGCTCGAGCTCATGCAGATTCTTGACTGTCTCAACAGGCATTAGGCCATTAGCCGATATGACGATCGGGATTACCCTAACCATATCCAGCTGATACATCTCTTTGATATCAATCGCTAGATCCTGGTACTTACGCTTCTTCTCGGCTAAAGTTTTGCGGGTATTGTCGTCCAAGGGAATCCCTACATCTATTATATCGGCTGCCCTTTTTCGGGCATTTAAAATAAGGATGTCCGGTCTATTGTGCATGACCGACCTATCGGTGATCCCAATACACCTTAACCCCGTCCTTTTCCACTATGGCCTTTGGGAAATACCTGTAATAAGGAAGCTCCTCTCCCTCTGGCACAATCCCGAGTTTGATTACCAGCGCCTGATGAAGCATGCACGCTACATTATTGTGCCTTGAGAGATATTATTGTGCCTTGAGAGATACTCAGTGTCTGCTAAATTCGAGCACCCAGCGATGATATGCTGAATAGACTCTCCTGCTGCATTGCACAGCCTGCATCGGTCAGAGATTTCTCGCTCCCCGATTATGTGCCTCCGGTATGATCTTGGTCGCAATCAGTTGGTATTGGATTGCGAGTACAAATCCTTCCGTCTCCGGAAAGAGTTCACCTCGCACGAGCCACTTTACTGATATCTCGCGAGAGATACCGTCCACGTCCAACGCTGCATAATACCGACCATTTGGAGATCCTCCTTGGCTTTCCATTCTTCTACCCAGTGTTCGAAAGGGGTCAACCGAGGGCTTTCTTAAGCAGCCAAATCGAGCGCTGTGTATCCCCTATCTATGCGCTGCAGTTCTTGAAATACAGCTGATTCACTTCCGAGGAAGAATGCATGAAGAGCACTTTCTTGCCTGCGACAGGCTTCCCGAATGTTGACGAGTCCCCCTGCCTCCCAACTTCCTTGACAAGTATAATCTTTACCTTTGAGGATTTTGGGTGATGCATCATCCTAGAAGCAGTCATCTCAGTCCTGACAAATCTGTCTAGCCGCTCCAGTTCAATGTCAGACCATTTCAATATACCAAACGAATACGATAACGCTGACAAAGCCCACGTATTTATCGCTTTTACTTTATTTCGAACCATGCAAGAGCGTTTTTATTATGGTCCTAGCCTTACTCCTAAAAGTCTGGATAAATTCTCCCTTGCTGCCTTCCTGATGGAAACCCCCTTGCTGTCTTCCTAAATTCCAGCAGCTGATTCATGCCAAGGTGCCAAAGTTTATTTCAATCTCTTGATTATTATTATTTAATGCTGTATTTTGAAGCTTATCGATCTAAATTGTGATGAATATTTTACTATTTACTAGAGCTGCAGGGTGCCGAGTTATCATAAGAGTTTAATTTCAAAGTATTATTTTTGCAATTACTATTACTTTCTCTTACTCCTAGTAAGAGGAAATATTGTAATCGTGTAAATTTTCGATATCGAGTTTTCACCGGAAATATCCGTTTTGAGGTCCCCTGAGTCCAAAAAAGTGGTTTTTAGCGAATGGTCTGTATGTGTGTGTGTGTGTGTGTGTCTGTGTCTGTGTGTGTGTATGTATGTATGTGAACAGCATAGCTCAAAAACGAAAAATCGTAGAAAGTTCAAACTTGATATTACGTTTAGGTATCACCATGGGATCTGACGGTGCGTTATGTGTCAATATTCCTCAACCGGAAGTACCACTTTACTAGTTGTTTTTTTACGTTTTTGCAATTTTCTCAAAAATGGCTCCGAAGATTTTCTTTAAACTTGCTATATCAACTACACATACAAAGAGCTACAACTTTTATTTGAAACATTTCTCCAGGAAAATTCATTTAAGGGCACTTCTGGGGGAGGGGTGGGGTTAGGTTTTCATCTTAACTGCTGTTTCAGTATATTAGACAATTCTGTCATCTAAATAATGTTAATTAGAATTAAATATGTTGTTGAAATTCCGAGTTTGAAAAAAAATAGATAACCGGAAGTGCGTTTTTACTGAAATATAATTTTCAGTTTTCTGGTATTTTCTCGAAAATGGCTCCAACGATTTTCTTTAAACCAGTTTGTTAACTATACATATAAAGAGCTACAACTTTTATTTGAAACTTTTCCCCTGATAAATTCATTTAAGGGGACTTTTGGGGGAGGGGGGTTATGTTTTTCTTTAAAATGCTATCACAGTTGATTATACAATTCTGTCATCCAAATTGAAATAACTAGAAATTAATATATGACCCAAATTCCGAGTTTCAAGGAAATTAGTAACCGGACAGTTTTACTGGACAGTGTTTTCACTTTTCGACGAATTTCATTAAATTTGGTAGACTAACTATAAAATTTGTCAATTATAATTTTGAGTACTGGAGTAAGAGAAAGTTGTGTGAGTGTTTCACACCAGATTTTTTTTTGAACTAAATTGTATTCATTTAAGTTCACGTAAATTATTATGGAGTAATTCAATGTAATTATTTAATTATACGTAAATTTTGTTTTTAAAATATTTTCCTTTTTTAAGTTTCCTTTAGTCTGTTTAAAATTTTTAATCATAAGTCTCATATTTAAAATTAGATGTATATTTTAATTTTTAGTAGCATATGCAAAAAAATATTTCTTCTTTTCTGTCTACAGTTTATAGATAGAAGCAAACGAAACAAAACAAAACAAAAAAAAAAAGCTGTAACATTTTTCATGGGACAAAAAAAGGTGATTCAACTTTATGTGAAAGAATAATAAAAAGTAGGTTTCGAAGACTTAGAGTAAAAAAAAAAAAACATCCTCTTAAAGGATAGGCAGTTTTATGAATGGCCAATATACAAAAGACTATCAAAAGTAAGAAAGAGAGGGTAAAAAAAACTGCCTATATAATCTTTAACAATGGTTGCTGTATTATGAACAATAAACTTTATGAATGAAACCTACATTACTTCAATATAATACATACAAGTTTATAAAAAAAAAAAAAAAAATAAACTACTCATTAAAAACAAGAAAAGTAATTCAAGTACTTTTTACATGACGATAGTTAGTTTATGCGTATTAATAAGTTGGATGCAATAAATTATGCTTATTCATTTTAAATTTTTTATTATCATGAGTTTGCAACAACTTGGCAGTAATTTCATTTCTGTGATATTATATACGTTTCTTAATCATTTTTTTTTTAAAAACTTCATAAAATTTGTAAAAATTTCTGATTGACGAGGAAATGTATTATATGATTAAAATAATTTGAAAATTACGAATGTATATGATTGGTGATTATCCTAGTGATAAACATCATTACTCAAGTAGCAATAATCGGAGCCTGGTTTTTGAAAGAAGAAATGGTTTTGGTGTCAGTATCTGTTAAACAATTAAGTTTCCCGGATTGAGTTAGTGGTTTGCCAGAAAGCGACATTTCTCCCGTATTGCAATGAGCTTCTTCAGGGTCGTTTTATCTTCAAGCATTCGTTTTTTTTGCATGTAAATGGCCGTCAAAAGATAAATAGATACTTAATTCGTACAGCACCAAAGGTACAGAATAGTGTCAAAAAAAAGAAAACGTTCCAATCAATTACAGAGGCACTCGTTTATGGAGTAATAATTTTTATTTAGTAAATATTTTTTAAGTTCTTTTTAAATTTATTTTGTGATAGGCTCAGCTGAAGCAAAGACTCAGGCAAACAATTATAGATTTTAGCGGCCATATATAGTGGGCTTTTTCCAACTTTTGAAGTCCGATGTGCACGCACCTCCAATAAGTTGTTTTGCCTTGTCGTAATGTTATGTAGTTCCCCTATACGCCGGAACTTATTTGGATGTTCTAGTACAAATATGGCACATTTAAGGATATAGCAGCAGGGTAGTGTAAGAAAGCCTAATCGCGGAAATAGTTCGCGACAACTTGTATCTTTTCTAACCTTGTATATTATTCTAACTACCTTCTTCTGATACTTAAACACATTCACCGCTAGTGGCGCGCTTCCCCACAACATTATGCCATAAGTCATGACTGAATGGAACAGCGCATAGTAGGCCGTCTTCAGTCCTTCAATGGTCAGTACGTCAGTCTGTCGTGTCATCAAATAATACAGTTTACTTAATTTCTCACATTTTCCCTCAATTAAGCTTAAAAAAGATCAGTAGCTTAAAAGATCAATAACTGTTAAGTTCTGATAAGAATGAATTTTAATATCTTGCAAATTTAAAGATTAGTGACTTAAATGAGTGCTTTGCAATGCCATAAAAAAATCTTGGAAATTGAGACAGTTGACCGGTTAATCTCAAAAAAAAAAAAAATTAAATCATTTTTAGGTCAAAATTACAAATGAATACATTCCCCATCCCCCTTACTGTATGTAGAGCTTGTATATTCTTTCAAATAATATTTGAATCAGGCGGGCTTAAACGTCCACCTATCAAATAAGGTGTCGTGGACGGGGGTGGGCGGAAGCACCTACTTTATTAACATTTTTTTAAACGAATATAAAATTTAGCAGTTATATGTGGAACTTGAACTGGGGACCTCCCCACTTACGAGTCCATGCTGATAACCACTACACCAACACCCGTCTGAATGTGAAATCATTTTGAGCATCTAAACACGACCTATATCTGCCAGTTATTGTCTATAAAATCTAATAATAAAGCTTTTAAACATATTTTTTTTTTATGTTGAACTGTGGCCACATATTTTTGGCCACCTGGATATATATATATAAAAATTAACACTTCCTCTTCAGTCAGAAAAAGTGAAAATATAATCCACTGAAACCTTACTAAAATATGTAGTAGACATTTGATATCTTTTTAGTGGAGACACTTTGGATTTATTTAGGTCAGATAAAAATTAAAGATTGGATCGTGGCTAGACGGGAGTTTATAATATGCGTAGATGTTGCTCTCTCCAAGTATCTGTGGTATTTCTATAATCTTAGTTTGTACATCTTTACTGTCGCCTTTAATTAGATTTAAGTTATCCATTTCTAATCACTAGCATATGTTCTAGATTTTATATATTATATTTATAATGTCTTCGTTTTTAAATAATTTAATTAATATTTTAATGAAAATAAGTTGTTTTATTTAGTGAAGCGGTTCAGGAAAAAAAAAATGTGAGGCTGTTCCATTTTTAATTCACCCTTAAAAGGGTAGAGATTTCCGTTTATTTAACTTTAAGTTTAACAGGACTTAAACAAAGTAATGTTAGGTCAAGGTTTCCTATCATGGGCGATAAAAACACCTCAGATTAAATATAAATAAGAGTGCGGTAGTAACATAAAGATTAAAAAGAAAATTTTTGAAAAAAAACATTTATACATGTTTCATCCGTTTGTGTGTATGTGAGAGGAGTAAACAAAACCTTGCAAAATCAAAAAAAGATTTTTTGTTTTCCAGTTTTCTCCAATGATTTTCTTTAAACTTGGTACACTAATATACAGATAAAGGTATTTGTTGATCGTTGATGATTTATGGTATGAAGAAATTTGGTGAGGATCGGTCAAAAAAATAAACATTCAATTATGCCAACGTTTCGACAGAAGGCTTTAATCTAAAAAACAATACAATGAGGAGCCACAATACATCATTAATAATAGTGAAAAATGCAGAATAATAATAAAGTAAAAAAAATAAAATAATATTGTACACAATGTCCAGCTGTTTATGTTGGCCGAACTATACAATACTTAAAAACAAAATTAACCAACATGAATACGATTGCAGAAATAAAAATGAACTGCACTGACGAAACATTTTAGGAGGAAAAAAAATCATAAATTTGATTTTTCTAAAACAAAAATACTAGCTAAAGAAACTAACAGGAAAAAAAGAAATATTATTAGAAATGATATATACCAAAAGAAATAAATTTTCTGTTAATTTTCGTAATGATACCAATAATTTGTTCGCCCTGTATAACGGTTTTTTTTGAAACTAGTAACTTTTAATTTTTATTTCTTTTTTATGTTTCTGCGATGTTAAAAATTCTTTCTCCATATCTTCACGTCTATCTATATGTAAGTTCAATACACAGGGTGTCCCATTTAAACGGGCCACTTTTGAAATAACTCTTAAACAAGAAAAAGATATCATAAGTGAACATAACGTTTGTTGAAGTATTTGCGCTCTAGTTTATCATGGTGTTAATGTTATTTGTTTTTATTGAGGCCTTACACCGGAAATCTGTGATTGAAAGTTGCGATTTTTTTTACCCCCACTTTTTACGCTATATTGAAAACTACTAAAAAAAAAAATGAAGAAAAATGCGGTTAATTCTTCTTCAGATTTTCTTATTAATTTCTAATAAATAAGAGTGTTCAAATGCTGACAACACTTAAAACGTATTTTTCAATCATTAGGGACTTGAAAATCAGATAAAATATTATTAAAACAAAACAATATTCGAGTCTATTCACAAAAATCTATAAAAAAAAATATTTCTTATTTATTCAAAATTACCTCCTCAGCTTAACCAGCATAAGCGCAGTCGCTGCTTAACAGATGAAGTTGCTAATCGTGTCATGTCTGCGGGAATCGCTAAGCAGGTTTGGATTAAGTTTTCTCTAAGTGCTTCTGGAGTGGTTGGTTTCAAAAAACATTAACACCATCATAAACTAGAGCGCAAATGCTTCAAAAAACGTTTAGTTCATTTTTTGGCATGTTTCTTCGTTTATTTCAAAAGAGTCCCGTGTAGTGGAAGAACGAAATAGAAAAATAATAGTTTTTAAAAATAATTTAGAATATTTTATAGTATCAAAAATCTAATTTTGTTAATATATTAAACAGTGAATTTACCTTCACAAAGAGTGTATTTTAGAGTCAGGGACTGTAAATTGGGGTCACTGCTAGTAGGGAAACAAAGGCACAAAATTTAATACAATGCGACTTGGTCAACTGCTTTGTTAGAGAGCATTCTTTCTAACAGTCGGTACTCTACCTTCAAACAAGGACAGTCTGACTTCTGCTTTCAAACAAATAAGTCTGTATTCTGCTTTCAAAGCCAGAACACGTCAGGACTCGTTCTCTAAAAATCAGTGGCTGTTCCACTATATATTAATAAGTTTATAATATCAAATAACTTGTAGTTATTATTTTGAAGGAATATATTTATTAGAGACATTTTCCGTGGTAGCCTGCTTCATTTTGTGGTCATCGACCGGTTTCGGGCGTTCGCCCATCTTCAGGATGCGTTTTTCAGACAGTGTGCCAACACAGACTCGTATAGAGTAACTTAGTTTCACACTAACTGAGGTATATTTTTAAAATACTAAAAACTAGGTAAAGGGATGTGGCCAGATGGGTGGGAAAACACGTGTTTGGGTTGTTAAAGGGCAAATTCTTTTCTTACAGTGGACGCAACACGCGGGGGTCTAATCTTTAAACTCTGTTGTTGGAGGGAGACTTACTTCACAATTAACTAACCAAAATATTAAGAATATACAAAATAAAAATAAGATACACAAAATAAATCTAAATAAAATTAAACAACGATTAAACTAACATTTAAAATTCATTCATTCGTTTAAAATTGAACGATTTTTTATATAATTAAGTTAAGTTTTTCCAGTTCCAAAGAATTAAGAAATTCCAGTCATTCTTTCACTTTTTCACGCAACCCTCACATCCTCGCAAGCATGTATACCTAATTATGTTTTCTTATATAATCAAGTTTTTTATTATGCATCCCACACACCATGTCACATCATCACTCACATACATCATCCAAATACGCACTTTTTTTTTTTTTCTTATATATATATATCTAAACTAGTAAATTTATATGTACATAGTAGATTTAAAACTAACCTAAACTTAAAATCTATTTAAGAACTATTTGTTGCGTGTGTAATTGTGTTTCTGTTGCTATTGTGGGAAGAGTGTTCTGAATAATGGTTCACTAGCAAATTTTGTCTGTTCATTTATTAAGTTCTGTGTTTTTCGTTTATATATTTCGAGTTGTTCTACTATGTCAAGTCGTCGTCCTTTGTGGCCAGAGTGTATTAGTTTCATCGTGGTCGTTATGTCATCGGGTTTGTGTTTGTTAGTGTTTAGGTGATTGGCGTAATTTGAGTCAACTTTGTTGTATTTGTATGATCTGATGTGTTCGGTAAATCGTTCCTTGATTTTTCATGCCCCACTTAAATGTTGTCACAGTCCGGGCACTTCAACTCGTAGACCCCACTGCTGTCATACACGTCAGTGAACTCGGTACGAGTGCGGAGTTTTTTGCCTAATTTGTTGTTTGTCCGGAAGGATGTCTTAATGCCCAGTTTTTTGAAAAAATTTGTGAGTTTGTACGTGTGGCTTCCAATATATTTGAATGTGGCGAATTTGTCTGCTGTTTCTTTGTCAGTCCTATTTCGGTGGTGTGGTTTGTTTTTGAGGAGTTTATTAACGATGTTTGTATTGTACCCATTGTTTTCAGCTATTTTGTAGATTGTCTGCAATTCTTGTGTGTGGTTCGCGGGTGTGAGGGGTGTGTATTTAAGTCTGTTCGTTAGGTGTCTAAGTGCAGCTAGTTTGTGTTGGGTGGGGTGGTTGGAATTCGTCCACCAACTCACGAACTTAGTACAAACCACAACGACACAAAACTACTTTAGATTTAACAACAAGTTCTACCTCGCTACCGACGGACTGGGAATGGGGCACCCCACATCGGCCATACTATCAGAAATATTTATACAAAACATGGAGGAAACTTACGTACCCAAACTGAAAGAGGAGTTCGGCGTAACGTTTTATGCACGATACGTGGACGATTTATTCCTCATATTACAAAACGACATAGACGTAGACAAAATAGTACATTACCTTAACAACATAAACAAGAAAATGAAATTCACATACGAAGAAGAAACGAACAACACCCTCAACTTCTTGGACATGAAACTCACAAGAACCGACCATAAATTAGAGTACGGAATATACAGAAAAGCAACTACATCGGATGCTATCATACCGCACAATTCCAACCACCCCACCCAACACAAACTAGCTGCACTTAGACACCTAACGAACAGACTTAAATACACCCCCCTCACACCCGCGAACCACACACAAGAATTGCAGACAATCTACAAAATAGCTGAAAACAATGGGTACAATACAAACATCGTTAATAAACTCCTCAAAAACGAACCACACCACCGAAGTAGGACTGACAAAAAAACAGCAGACAAATTCGCCACATTCACATATATTGGAAGCCACACGTACAAACTCACAATTTTTTTCAAAAAACTGGGCATTAAGACATCCTTCCGGACAAACAACAAATTAGGCAAAAAACTCCGCACTCGTACCGAGTTCACTGACGTGTATGACAGCAGTGGGGTCTACGAGTTGAAGTGCCCGGACTGTGACAACATTTACGTGGGGCAGACCGGCAGAA
>JAAEAF010011369.1:0-13067 GCA_011037195.1 Triatoma infestans
AGACTGAAGTTTATGCTATTCTTTGTTGTGTTTTGGATGAGAGGGTACGTAACACTAACTTAAAAGGTGTTTTTATCTGCTCGGACAACCAGGCTGCGCTGAAGGCGCTGAGTTTATGTGTCTTCACTTCCAGGTTGGTGTAAGAATGTTCTAAAAGACTGGAAGAGCTTCTTCTCTGAAGGATGTGCTTCTAGTCTGGGTGCCAGGTCACATGGTAATTTTAGGGAATGAGGAGGTGGATAGGTTTGCAAAATTAGGCGCCTCTCTTTCTTTCATTGGTCCCGAGCCTGCTGTTGGCTTGTCTTCTGGCACATGTCTATCAGGCTTCCAGACATGGACAGCTTCACAGCATTATCAGTATGGATGAGCTCAGTTGGTTTCGGCAGTCCAGAGATGCTCATCGGGGGTCCGGACAAGGCTATTAGTGAGACGTTGCTGGTTTTTCACGGAGCGCTCTCAGGCATCTGGTTAGATCACTTACTGGACACTGTGGTTTAAGGAGACATCTCTACATAATGGGGCTCATGCCGGATCCATTTTGTAGAGTCTGTGAGACAGAGGAGGAACACCATCCATCTTATGACTGATTGCTTGGGTTGTGAGGAAATTAGGTTCAGGACCTTTGGTCGGAATAGGATATCTGTGGAAGAGCTTAGGCTATTCCCGCTTAAGGTTATTGTCCGATTTATTCGAACTGCGGTGAATCTTAGATGGATTAGTATCCGGTTGGATTTTTTTTATCACCCGGTTGTATTGTTTTTTCTTGGCGGTAGCTATATGGGCCCAGTGAGGCTTTGGATAGCGTAGGGTTTCCCTCCCCACAGACAAATAAATAATAATAATAAGCCGACTTATATGGAGCGCCCTCTGTCGCAAACAACAAAGCTTATTTAAACCTAACTGACTGACCCTCCAATACTCCTCTAAATCAATTTCTTTAGAAACATGTTTTAAATAAAAATGATAGGTTTTTAACTGTTCAGTGAGCATTCCGGTTTCTAACTGTTCACTGAGCATTCCAAGTTTAAAGAAAATCGTTCCAGCCATATTCGAGAAAATTAAAAAAAAACTCACAAACATATTTTGTAAGATCACACTTCAGATTAGCTGATTTTTTTTTCCAAATCTGGGAATTCTATCAATACTCCTAATGTACATTATTACTGTTTACAGGTGGTAAAACTGTTACTTTGTACTGGAGTGGCACTTTAGAGTAAAGCGTAACACTACTGTTGGCCGCGGAACTCCCAAAAACAATCAATCTTCTCGGAAAAATATTTCAAATAAAAGTGATAGGTAGATGAATGTAGATAATAGGAAAGTTTAAAGAAAATCATTGGAGCTGTTTTCGAGAAAACGCACAAAACACACAGATACACACACAGACCATTTGCAAAAAACTTTTCTTTCGGATTCAGAGGTCCTAAAAACATGTTCCGGAGAAAACTGAATTTGCGAAAATTTGACATGGTACTAGATGCGAGGGAAAGTATAAAAACACAAATTGTGATACTTCATGGTGGTTAGGCCCTCGTTGCTGCAAAATAACGCAGCGTTTTTTCCTGTTTGTTTTTTTTCGTCAAAGCCTGGCTTTATTTTTGTGGTCGATCAATCCGTTTCGGCAATGTTTGCGCCTCTTCAATATGTCCTGATAAACTATGTGATCCTTACAGACTTATCTCTGGGCAAAATCAATGCGAGGAGGAATTTCTCGTATGTGGATATAGACCAGACATCTTTTGTTTTGGATATTTCCAGCCTAATAGCACTTAACATTGATATCATCTAACATCACTGAAACAAAAATTGAAACGATGTTTTTAAAAATTTGCGTTTTTCGGAATTCCGGTGGCTAATTAAATTGAGAGGAGAGCTGCTTTATCTTAATTACAAGCCGTGGGTGGAAAGTGATCCTGATAAAGAAAGGTGTTCATTTTGTAATTTTAATTGCAGAGAGGATCTTTACCATTTTCTAGGTGAATGCCCTATATTGGCCGAACTCCGTATATTGCACTTGGGTGCATCATCCCTCTCTAGGGAAAAAATTATTTGCTTTTTGTCCGGCCAGACCAATTGTCGCCCCTTAATATCTTACGCCCGCCATGCTTGGAAAGTCAGATATGAATGGTTGTCAGATCTCCCCTGACACTTCAAATTTTTTTTATCTATTTATTTATTTTTTTGGGGGAACAATTTCTGAGGTTTCATAATTTTTTTTTATTTATAAGTCAAGCAATATTGTTTTTTGTTTTTTTTAATTTATGATGTTCTTTTCATTTTTTGTATATTATCATTTTCTTTCTTTTTGTATTATATTCTGTAATAGTTGAAGTTATTTTCATACCACCCTTAAGTATTGTATTATTTGGTTTTTTTTTTTTATTGTAATTTTCTTTTTGGGTCCAATTGTTTTATTTATTTTTCTTTTTTCCGTTTCTTTATAAAATTTATGTTTTAAAATTTTGTCAAAAGCGGTAAACTCTGGCAGACGGCGTTACGCCATGCCTTTATGCTTTGTATTTTTTTATATATATTTTTGTAAATACTTTAATAAAGCATTATTATTATTATTATTATTATAATTATTATTATTAACAAAAATTGAATTTAGTTAGTTCTGAGTGAATTAGTTCAATGTTATTGGTGCTCTGTTCTGGACTACAATATAATCATTCTACTTCCTGTCTGGATAGATTCTTACCCCCCACCACATCTATATTTATTTATGTTTGGAAAAATGAGTAAATATTTAAGTTACAAAAAAATTGGTCAATTTATATTTAATTCGTGCGAGTGTTTCACACCAGAATTGCACATCTACAATATTTATCGTCAGTATGGCGAACATTATTTCAATGATCGATATTAAATAGTAATAAATAAATAAATGAATATTATAAACTTTTATTCTAAACAACTTGATTATTTCTGAAAGTGGAACAACAAAATTAGAAGGGCACTTATGTTTTATTTTTTATTTTTTTATGCCCCTCACCGCCGCCACCCTCCCGGTGAACAGTTTTATAACTTGCCAGTCAAGAAGTTTTGTGTAGCGCGTGCGCAACCTGATTGCTCACCTCACGTCTATTATTTAACATGTGGTTGGTAGTTGTGGTAGGAGATGGAAACGGTTAACATGTCTTGGCTTGTCAAATTTATCACCTAGCTAGCGGGAGGGGTGGCATTCTCTTTGGCTCTTTGCAACCTAATTGGGCGCCCTCAAAGATAATTATATAGTTTGTCCAGAAAAAATTAAAAATTGAACCTCTGCCTATTAATTTTTTTTTCAGTTTTAATTTTTCTTTTTTTTTCTTTTTTGCAAAGACAAGTGTCCGAGGCGGCGCCTTAGTCGCCAATTTAGAGCTATTACATTAAAGTCCAGTGAAAGTTGCATCAAATGCGCCCCAAAACAGATTGTCGCAATCCGACATCTGGAACGTAATACTTGCTTTGTCATCTTAGAGTATTAAACCGTATATTGTATTAAAATGGGAAGCTTAGCACATCATAACTCCCTCCAATCCACCTCTAAAATCGATTTTGGCTATATAATCCATGGAAAATTATTTCACTTAAAACTAATAGTTTTGAAGAAATGAAAAATGTAATTATTATCATAAAGGGGACATTTTCGAGAAAATCGCGACAATTAAAAAAATAAGTCGGAAAATCATCAGTACGTGTGACGCCTTTTGACTATAACTTTCATGATCATTCATATGTGTACGTATAACCGGAATATTATCTTTGAGCTTCCTGCAACTTTACCTACATACAAAGACCATTAGCTAAAAGCAATTTTTATTGTTATTTTATAATTTAATGTTTTATTATTATTTACGAATTTATTGTGATCGAGCGGAAGAGTGAATGTTGATGGTTGGTTGGTAGAGTGATGAATGATGTTGCAAGTCACTTGAAGAGTGTTGTGGCAAGTGAGAAAATTGCTTGTTCTAACGGTGGTGAGCTAGTTTCGCTAACGAGTTGGACCTTCCAAGGTTGATGTGATAACTCTATTTATCAAATAAAGTTGGAGATTGACTGTAAAACTCTCAGATTACCTTCAGTTTTGCTTACAGCTAGAGACAGCTTCTAGGTGGAAAGATTGGTTGGTCATTCGCCAATTCATTGCCTCTGGGCGTGGCAGAGGATGAGACCTTGATGATATTGCTAAAGAAAATACTGAGTTTAGCTTTTCTGTGGCAAATTTAGTGACCATTAGTTCCATTACAAAGCTAAATTCCAGTCCCCACGTTCTCAATGTTCACTCCTCTCCTACCCCAAAGAACTCCTGAAGAAGGAGCCAATGGTACCCGAAACGTAGAGCAACAAAGAATTCTTTTTCTTTAAAAACTCCTCTGGTCATAGCCGTACAAACATCTCAGTCTACATTTTTTAGATTTGGTTAAGAATTCAGTATAACATTTGTCTGTATTTTTGGAAATACATGTTGTTCTATTGAAGATGAGAACCATTCCCGAAACTTTCAGGGAAAACTAAGAGGCATTGGTGTTTTTTATTAACGTTTCCTGACCCCAAAAACTCAACAAATTTCGAAATAATATATACAAATGAAAGGGTCGAACAAGAGTTCCTCAGTTCATAATTATTACATCATGTTTCGAATACTCAAAATCAAGGTTTTTACAGAAATATATACTTTGAGTCCCCCTCAAAAAATGTTTTTAGCAAATAGTTTGAACATGTTTCTTTGTGTCGCCCAGTATGAACATAAATACTTCAAAAAGCGATAAATCGCAGAACAGATAATTTTCTCTTTTAGTTATTAACTCGGCGATCGGCCAGAAATGTAGTTTATCTGACAGCGCCCTCTGCGGGTTCAACAAAAATTTTTTATTTGAAATATTTTACCAGAAAAAGTGATTTTGGGAGATAATGGGATTCTATAACGTTAGGATTACCACTAATCCTATTGCTGTTTGGGACTGGGAGTGGTCCAGAGCCTGTTACTTATTTCTTTATTTAACAGTATATCTTTCTCCCTGGTTCGGGGCTTATAATAGGTCTGCTCATCGTCCGGGATGTCGTAAGAGGCGACTAAAAGCCTATACTTCAAGTGGTGTGGAATACCTATTACTTTCCTGCACCCACGCTCATACCTTTTGATAGATTCGCAAAATTTACATTGCGGGTTCTTTTTTTATTGAATTTCCAATGAGTATCACGGAGCTTTATGGCAAGAACACCAACTATTATAAAGAGCGAGATAAATAAACGGTTTCGTAACAGCTTTTGTCTTTCGATATTCGTCTGTAGATTAGAGATATCAACTTCTTCACTTCGGAACGAGTAAGTAATTGTTTCATTTTGAAACTATGGTTTAATAATTTATGAATATAATCGATATAAAAAATAAATAAAACTTTTAAAATGCCCCAGATTTTAATCGAACATATGTTTTTTCTATGTGGATATGCAAATTTAATTTATTATTGCTAATTCAAAGTTCAAAAGAGAATTGGGTTGACTACTTTAATGGAGAAAAAAATTAAATATTTTTAAAACTCATAGATAATAATGTGCAGGCTTATAAATTACAC
Organism: Triatoma infestans; assembly: GCA_011037195.1. Taxonomy (NCBI): domain Eukaryota; kingdom Metazoa; phylum Arthropoda; class Insecta; order Hemiptera; family Reduviidae; genus Triatoma; species Triatoma infestans. The sequence goes on from JAAEAF010011369.1 coordinate 5,562, forward strand.
ACCTTAATAGTGTATGTACATATGTATAGCATACATATGTACGTACATTATTTACGAATAATTCTTTATTTTTATTGAAGCCTTGCCTCAAACTTTCCCCGTCTTTCTCATTCCATGTACATATAAAAACTTTTATCTTAAAACTCAGACAAACATAAATTAAGCAATAGTTATCTAGTTGTTTATATACATATATATATATAAATGCCACTCCTCGGTATTGTTTTGTCCTTGCAAGGTGATCAACTAGTTGTTGTAGTCTAATAAAAACAACAGAGGTTGTTATTTTTACGCTGTTGTTTTTGAGTATGTTGTGTGGTTTGCCTTAAGGCAGCAAGTAGTATTCAATGTCTGAAAACAGGCATGTCCGGCTATATCGAAACTTGTCGGCAAGAAGAACTGTACAGGTGGTTTTTCTAAATCATGCGCAGTTCAAGCAACCTCTGCTAACGTTCACTAATTTATTCTAGACACTTTTCCCTAGATGGACTACACGCCTGAGTTCCTGGAATGGTTTCAAAGCGTCAACAATTCTCCTTAATCCTGTTTTTGCAATGAAGCTTCTTGGTACTGTGCAAAGATTCTTCACCCTATTTTACTCCCAAGTTACTTTTGACAGACCTCCAAATAATTGTTCCAGTAAACCAGCTCACTTCTGCTGACATCTTGATGGTTTACAGTGTGTAAACTTAAAATTTAATGAAAATTTGTTAACCGCAAGTTATGTATGTGATGTTGAGATAATTTGCGTGTGGATTGGCTAAAGATCAAGTCTATGATCAATTATCTATCACAGTCTATAATAATGTTGAGTGCTAGGAGGTGTCAATGTTTTAAGGGAGGTTGTTCATGTATTTTAGGCTGGGATAACGGTACAAGGACGTCAAAATTCATAGACTGGTTAGTCCATTTCGCCCTAAGGGGAGAGATATTTCATTTAGCCACTGCCCACGGCTCTCTTCCAAGTTTTTTATTTTTGTCAAAGCTGTTTGTGATTGTAAGAATCGCTCTGGATATGGAAATAGTGTGAGGGTTTCACACTTGTTTTTTTTTTTATGATTTTATGCAAATCTAAATTATTTATAAAGGTAAAAGTAATTTAACTCGAAGCACTTGAAATAAAAAAGGTGTGTCCCCCAAGAGAGCCAATGACCCTAACTGTTTTGTGCAAAAAAATTATACTCTAGTCTTTGGATTCATCTTTTTTTTCCTTCTTTTTTTTTAATTTAATGTTTATTAGAGTTATTTTATTTGTGTAAATAAACAACTTTCCCTTTTTATGATTAAATTTCTTTTTCTCTTAGTATTGTAAAAGTAAGTATTGCGTAGGTGTCCAAGTTTTCGTAATTAGGATTTTACCGGAAGTAGATGTTTTGTGGTCTCTTGTATACGAAACAAAAAATGTTTTTTGTGAATGGCCAATTTGGTGTGTTTTATAGGTCAAAAATATCTTTTTTTTGGGAGTTCTGAGGGAACAGGAGCGTTATGCTACTTCTCCTAAAGTATCACGTCAAAATAATATATGGTATTAAAATCTACATAAGATTAAAACAAATTAGAAGCCTTGATAGAATTCTAAATTTGATGAAAATCGGTCAATCGGAAGTGCGATTTTACAGAGTAGGTTTTTGGAATTTTCTCGAAAACGGTTACGATTTTCTTTAAACTTGGAATGCACACTGTACGGCTATAAAACTAATCACTTTTATTGGAAACCTTATTCTGGGAAATTTTTGTTTAGGGTGTTCTGCAGGGTCTTGTCTTTTTATTTAGTTATAAGTTGAAAGAAAAATAGTTGAATAAATTGTTGAAGAGATACAGAGAAAGTCGTGTGGGTGTTACAAAGGTTGTGTAACTTTGTTTTTATTTATACTTAGATAAAAAACACAAGGAAATAAATAAATAAAAAAGGAAACTTTAATAAAAATTGTAGTTTACAAGCAAAATAGAAAGAACAACTCTCGAAACATATAAAAATTACTATTCATTAAAGATAAGGCAAAGATTGAAGTGGACATTGAGGGAGGAACTTTGTTCTGCGGGGGGGATAGTGGGAGATGGCGGATGGTCATGGGACACACCCAACAATCCAACAAGGTTGAAGGAGCTGGAGGAGCTATATCCACGGTCATCTCTTTCTCTTCAACTTCTCCAGTTTCAAAGCTGCTATAACTCCAAGACATAGTAAAGAGTGTGTGTTATCTGTACTTAGTAGAGGATGGTAGCGAGCAAAAAAGAGAGAGAAACAGAGAATCAAAAGAGAGAAGGACATAACCACAACATCATTTCGTCCTTGTTTTGCTCTGATTCTGTGTACAAAATACTAGCACACTCACACACACACACACACACACACACATACACACACACACACACACATACATACCAAACTCTGGTCACCACTTCTCATACTATCGTATATTCACCAACAATTAGCCGGTTGTTCACCCGCGCCCCTTCAACCCTCCCCTACTACGATTCCTTACCCTCCCTGATATAACCCCACCCGATTTATTAAATATATTTACTATATATAATAGTATATACATATATATACGTATATAAAATATATCTTTTAAGTTTATAAGAGCTATCCAAGGTAGTTTTGTGCCGCTCCAGTCTTCATTTCTATGCAAATTTTGTTGACCATTTTAGTAATTTTGTTGCGCGCGCTTTAAATTGTCTCAACTTATCAAACAAAATAAGTTTACTTTTATTAATAACCATGTACCTACATAATAATAACTGTTCCTTCCATCTTGACAAAAAAAAAAATAAAAAATGTAAAAATAGCCAATGTCCAACATTCCTTGTCTGAAGCAGTGACTTTTTTAAATAAGAAATTAAAAAAAGGAAAATCTTACGTGAAGCACTCACACCGAGTTTCCCTTACCGCAATTTACTAAAAAATGTTTAGTTGTATAACGGAATTTGGCAGTCTTCTGTTGAGGAAATTCGCCATAATGCCCATCAAATGCTAGCATACTAACAAATACGAGTCTTACCTGTTCTACAGACGACTAACGTCTGTACAGAAGTATGGACTACAACTCTGAATACTAGACCTTGAATACTGAGTCCCATAAATCACTTGAACGCCTGTAATCTCAGGGCTTTAAAGGTTAAAGAGAAAACATTGAAAAGTAAAAATAAAATAAAAAAACCACACTCGAAGGAGTTCTAATGTTATTAGATTGATGTGTAGTATGTATGTATGTATAGTATTGTGTTTGTTTGTAGTAGTTTGTAGCACAGCGGGTTTGAAAGAGCCTAAGTATGTGTATGTTTTAAAGACAGTTGAATTAAGAAATAAGTAATAAGTCACCACTGTTTTAAATAAATATTTAAATATATATTATTAATTTAGTAACATTACAAATAGTAATTATTTTTTAATTGTAAATAATGAATTAACTCCTATAAATATACATAAACTCTTGTTTCCAATTCCGCTCATTCGCTGAGGCAATCGATTATACAGACGTATAATATTTAGGACATTTCTTGACTTTTTTTCGGTTTATACTTTCATATTATTTTATTTTATTTGTTTTATATGTTATTTTATTATAATTTTTTTTTTTATATTTATCTTTCATTTTCTTTTTGTTTCTTCTTTCTTTATTTACCACGAAACTCCCACTATTCAAACATGTATGTTTTTTTTTATTTATTTATTTTAAGATTTTTACAATTGCACAGTAGCCATACAACAAGTAAAAAAGATAAATAATGAAATGAAAGTATGCGTATACCCTGGCTTGAAGTTATGAACGACGGCTATCCAGCGATAGCAGTCGTAATACGCCTCTATGGCCTTAGTGTGTACGACTGTATCTAAAGACAGCCGTCGTTATGTATTTAGATGGTCGCGCGGCCATCGACGCCTTAGCCGTCTTGGCGGGTTTGTGGGGAGAGTGGAAGTACATAGGGCTTGGATTAGGGGATTGAAATGAGAAGATAACTTGGAATGGAATTTTAGGTAGCGGGGATTTGGCTAAAGTGGAGACGAAGGGAATTTTTAGGTCAGTGTGGATAGTGAGGTTAGAGACGTAGAAGGGAGCATTGACGATGGTGCGTAAGATTTTAGACTGTAGGGATTGAATGCGGTACAGGTTTGTGTTTTTGGCAGTCCCGTATAATTCGAGTCCGTATGTCCAAATAGGAGCTAGTAGAGAATTGTACAGTTGTCTTTTGTTGTGGAGTGTATAAGTTTTGAGCGTTTGTCTAGTAGTTTTTTTTAGCATTCTATATCGGTAATTTAGTTCATTTCGTTTAAGTCGAGTATGAGGGTTCCGTCCATCTAGGTGGAGTCCGAGATAGCGGATTTGGGTTACAAAGGGAGAAAATTATGGTTAAATTGAATGGCGGGAAGGGTTTTTTTGGTTTAATGTGAAGACTATGTGCTTGGATTTGTGTTGATTAACCTTGATTCTCCACTTGCGGAGCCAGGGTTCGAGGACATTGAGGTGGGTTTGAAGATGGCGAGTAGCCATGACGGGATCACTATTAGAGGATAGGATAGCCGTATCATCGGCGAAGGTGAAAGTGGTAGTGTTGGGATGTAATGGGAGAGGATCCGTGTATACTGTGAATAAAAGAGGAGCAAGTATGCTGTCTCTTCTATGGGACGCCTGCGAGGATGGGAAATATAGGAGAAAAGGAAGTGCCTTGTACAACCAGGAAATGGCGATCGGAGAGATATGATTTAAGGATGAGGTAGTATGTAGAGGGGAGGATGCCCTTGAGTTTCCACAATAAACCCGGATACCACACCCGATCGAATGCCTGACAGATGTCAAGAAAAACTGCCGGGCAGTAATGTTTCCGCTCAAGGGAGGTAGCGATGATGTCTACAACTCTATGTGCCTGATGGATGGTAGAGTGACAGTTACGGAAGCTAAATTGGTGAATGCGTATGCAGGAACGGGGATTTATTAAAGTTTGGAGACGGGATAGTAGGAGCTTTTCAAACATTTTGCCAAGTAACGGAAGTAAGCTGATAGGTCGATAGAAAGAAAGGGAGTGGACAGGTTTATTGGGTTTAAGGATCATGCGGATAGAGGAAAATTTCTAGAGGGTAGGAAAGTGAGTCGTTCTAAGGATAGCGTTGTACAGGTATGTAAGAAAAATGACAGCCTTGGGTGGGTAATATTACCGATGGAAAATGTAGTGAAGTAAATGCTCATCCTTCAGGGATTATAGACTGATGTGGGGATTGTTGCTCTGAGACCTGAAGATCTATTGTGCCCCCGGAGCCTTCTCCAATGCACAGCCGGCCTCCAGGTACAAACAACACTGCCCATCACCAGACAGTGAGTTGTAGAGGCTCCTAGGAAGAAAAAATCTAAGGGCAGCATGCTGGATTCGAACCCGGCGTTGCTAGTCCAGTGCGCAACCACTGAGCTAATCCCTTACTTCTCCCTTGGCTTTCGCCAATTAACTAGGGACGAGACTCTAGATTGTGAACTGTGTATGTCCTTGTCTGTAAAGTGAAGAGTGTATGTAGTTTAAGAAGTGTATTGTGTACTGTTCTGATGAAGTGCATGGAGTACTGAGCTGTGGTAACCCGTGGGTCACCACCACTTTTCATATTTTATATATATATATTACAGTTTGCACTATATATTGTGAATATTAAATAAAATTGTTGCTAAATTAGAAATCTGAAGAAAATCGTTTAACCTATTATTTTATCTTGATTTTAATAAAAAAAAATAAAAAAAACCAAACCGACACTGTTACCACACACAGTCCCATACAGTAATATATACATAAATTATTCCTAATATTATTGGAACGTATTCTGCGGCGATTGTTAAAACCAGATATTATTAACATTTAAATGGCCACTAATATGGTCATTGTTTGATTATATAATGAAAACATTATGCACTCTGAATACTTTCTCCAAACCGCGCTCTCTTCCGAAAGAGGAAGTATTGCAATCATGTCAGCAGTGTTGCAAAAATTTAAAAATCTGGTGTGCAACGCTTACATGACTTTCTCGTAATTCAATTATTGCATTTCAAATTGAGAAATTTTCTTCAAATATGGAATTTGTAAACTTTGTAGTAATGTCTGTAATGCATCTTAATATTTCAGTTGGAACCGGACATTATTACGATTTCAGAGGAAAGCTCAACTTGCAGCTTCTCCTGAAACTCTTCCATTATTTTTAATTATTTTCTGTTCATGCTTGAAAGTAATTTATGTTTATTTATGATGTTTCCAAGACTTTCTTTTTTCCCCTCTCTTTCTCCCTGAGAGAGAGAGAGAGATTAATGAATACTGCAGTAAGAAACACTTGTCAAGATGGTTTCACATAGTATCTATATTTTAATTATTTTTCTTTTAGCAGTAAGAGAAATCATTGTAAACCTTTCAAAATTCTCGGAAGTTTATGTTGTCACACAGAAACACATTCTTTGTAAACAAATTTCCTGGTAATGTAGTAGATTCAATCATATTTATATGATTATGGGCAACTTTATTACATTCAGTAAAAAAACATTGAGGAGTTTTTGCCAATAAGAGCTGAGGGAATCGGGGTAAGAGAAATTCGTGAGAGTGTTTCTCAACAGATTATTTTTTTGAGGGGGGAGGAGTTATACTTCTTTAGAAAGTAGATAATATGCCTCTGTGCGTGAAAAGTTCAAAGAAAAGGGAACAATTCATTGTCGTAGGATAAAGTAATGTGAGTAGACGAATGTGATAGGAAATGGTAATGTGGAAGGAACTAGGAAATAAGAAGAGAGGCAGGTACTACAGAAAGAGTGGTTTTCTTGAAAGAAGTGTTTTCTGTCTCTAGTGATTCAGACCTGCAGCTATAAACAGTAAATAGATAGTTCACGTTCCGGCAAGATCATCGCGATGTCCGCCTACCGGGCTCTACAGCCCTCACCGCTCATCTTGGAAACAACTTTCTACCTATCTATCTATATCTCTTCCTCTCCTCTCCAAATAACCACATAAATTCTTATACTTTTTATCCGTTTAAAAGAAAAAAAAGTTTAATCCGTTATTTAAAGAGGTCACACACGTTTCCTCTTTAACTTTTCACAACTCTTTCTGACTCTGTCTCTTATTGCCAAAGATGAAGTTTTTGGGAAAAAGTTCAGTCTCTCTGTGAGCACCAATAAAAAAGAAAAGTACATGTTCTCCAGGTATAATGAGTCTCTACATCTGTCTCTATGAGTTTACTTCGATTTTTTTGGTTTTTTTAAAATCGCTTTGATGGTCACACAAACTTCGTTGAATTTTTACTTTCTCTTACTCCTGCTATGAGGGGGTGGTGTTAATACCATCCGTCATGTCAAATTTTCGAAATTGAATTTCCAACCGAAAAAACGTGTTTTGAAATTCCCTGAGAGCAGGAAAAAACTGATTTTACCGACAATAGTCACGTGAATGGAATGCGCGTATTGTGATGTGTGTACAAATATCCCAGGAAACGTAAAATCGCATCAACCTTATACTTGATATACTGTATAGTTTTTACTACAA
>JAAEAF010011370.1:0-24811 GCA_011037195.1 Triatoma infestans
ATTTAATGAAATTCGTCGAAAAGTGAAAACACTGTCCAGCAAAACTGTCCGGTTTACTAATTTCCTTAAAACTCGGAATTTGGGTCATATATTAATTTCTAGTTATTTCAATTTGGATGACAGAATTGTATAATCAACTGTGATAGCATTTTTAAGAAAAACATAACCCCCCTCCCCCAAAAGTCCCCTTAAATGAATTTATCAGGAGAAAAGTTTCAAATAAAAGTTGTAGCTCTTTATATGTATAGTTAACAACGCTGGTTTAAAGAAAATCGTTGGAGCCATTTTCGAGAAAATACCAGAAAACTGAAATTATATTTCAGTAAAAACGCACTTCCGGTTATCTATTTTTTTTCAAACTCGGAATTTCACACAACATATTTTTCTAATTACCAATTATTTAGATGACAGAATTGTCAATATTCTGAAACAGGCCAGTTAAGATGAAAACTAACCCACCCTTCCCTCAAAAGTACCCTTAAATGAATTTTCCCTGAAAAATGTTTGAAATTAAAAGTTGTAGCTCTTTCTATGTATATTTGATATAACAAGTAAAAAAAAATCGTTGGAGCCATTTTTGAGAAATTCGCAAAATATTTTAAAAAAAACTAGTAAAGTTGTACTTCCGGTTGAGGAATTTTGACAGATAACGTACTGACAGATCCCTTGGTGATGCCTAAACGGAATTTCGAGTTTGAACTTTCTACAGTTTTCGTTTTTGAGTTATGCTGTTCACATACGTACACACACACAAACACCCAGACCATTTGGCTAAAACCCACTTTTTTGGACTCAGGGGACCTCAAAACGGATATTTCCGTTGAAAACTCGATATCGAAAATTTGACACGATTACAATACTTCCTCTTACTAGGAGTAAGAGAAAGTAAAAATAAAAAGTAAATAAAATATTTTCCAGATTCACCTTTTTAATTAATTATTTTAAATTTCGTACATAATCCTATTTATTTGTTTTATTTTGAAAATCAGTTAACCTATAAACAATATGAAGGATAATTATTAAAAAATTGAATACTATACAAATTTTTCAAGTGGCCGGACTTTTTTTTTTGCCGGTTAGTGTATAAATTAATATTGTGGATTCTGTGTGTTGAAGATGTAAAGTATAATACCCCAAAAGAGTTCATGGGATGTAGAGTGTTACTAGGCGAGAATGAAGTAGTTAATATGGCTGGTTGTTGCCACAAGCAATGCCGTTATAGTTGCGCCCAGTAATATCATGATAAATATAATGAAGAAAGAAGAATAAAGGGGACGGCCCCATATTGCTGGTTTTAGAGTGTGCCGCTACTTCTTAGTCCCTTGTAAGTATAACAGCTTTTACAAATTCCGACAGCATTATATATGTTGCGTTATACAACAATCTACCATACATACACACACACACACACACACACACACACACACACACTATGGTTCTTATAATACCCACAGTCGAATTTATGTCTCCACAAATATTAGCTGGTTGGCGAGCTATTGTTAGCTTGTAAGATGTGTATGTATGTGTGTTGTGTGTTTGGGGGTGGGGTGGTAGACGTTATTAAAATCACTGCGTGATGGATAGTATGACGCTGGTGGTTTCTACTCTCCCTTTCCCATTTTCAAGTCACCACCGTATCCACAAACTACCATATCCACTGAATATGTTCGTCCTTTCCTTTTTCGCCCAGCTTCCTCCTTTCTTTTATCCATCTAGTAATTGCTGCATTCTTTACAGCTTTTATAGCCGTCAACAGAGAAGAAACAAATAGAAGCAAACTGCTTTAATTGTGCTAAATCACTAAACATTCCTGGCAGGCACCCCCCCCACACTCCTCACCATCATCACCACATCCTACAATTACACCCTCTTTATATTTTTCTCCCCTACCATGTCCTTCGTATTGTTACTTTAAATCAATTTAGTATACAATATAAGTTTTGTATTTTAACAATTATACCGGCCAATTTCACTATTTAAAAAAAAAAACCTGGTGTGAAACACTCACACAACATTCTCTTCCGGCAGTTTAAAAAATGTTAAGCGAAAATCGCGAAATTATTTTCTAATTCCCTGCACGACAGAATGACTCTTCGATGCGAACTGATCTAATTTTATTAAGTAGGTTCGAAAGTTGATCACTCCATTTATCACGATCATTAAGAGTGCAAGATAGGTCGCTGGAAAAATCACGCGCCATCGAAAGCCAGTGTTTAAACCAAAACAGTTTCTTCTGAATGATTTCAGTTGCGACAATTTTCGGGAGGCGATGATTGTCAAGAGCTAGAGTTCTGAGGCAGTATTTGAAGTGCAGAGCAAGGGTGAAGGTCTCCAACGGTTCAAGAGCACACTCAATCGATAGCACATAATTAGGGGGGGGGGGGCGTTGGGAGAGGGAAAGAGCATAAGTCAGTTTTCTGAGCGCTTGTACTTTTCTCTTACGCCTATAAGAGGAAATATTGTAATCGTGTCAAATTTCGATTTGCGAGTTTTTACCGGAATATCGTTTTGAGATCCCCTGATCCACAAAATGGTTTTTAGCGAATGGTCTGTGTGTGTGTGGTGTGTGTGTGTTGTGTGTGGTTGTGTGTCTGTGTGTTTGTGTGTGTGTGAGCATAGCTCAAAAACAAAAAATCGTAGAAAGTTCAAACTTGATATTACGTTTAGGTATCACCATGGGATCTGACGGGGCGTTATGTGTCAATATTCCTCAACCGGAAGTACCACTTTACTAGTTTTTTTTTTACGTTTTTGCAATTTTCTCAAAAATGGCCCCGAAGATTTTCTTTAAACTTGCTATATCAACTACACATACAAAGAGCTACAACTTTTATTTGAAACATTTCTCCAGGAAAATTCATTTAGGGCACTTCTGGGGGAGGGGTGGGGTTAGGTTTTCTTAACTGCTGTTTCAGTATATTAGACAATTCTGTCATCTAAATAATGTTAATTAGAATTAAATATGTTGTTGAAATTCCGAGTTTGAAAAAAAATAGATAACCGGAAGTGCGTTTTTACTGTAATATAATTTTCAGTTTTCTGTATTTTCTCGAAAATGGCTCCAACGATTTTCTTTAAACCAGCGTTGTTAACTATACATATAAAGAGCTACAACTTTTATTTGAAACTTTTCCCCTGATAAATTCCTTTAAGGGGACTTTTGGGGGAGGGGGGTTATGTGTTTCTTTAAAATGCTATCACAGTTGATTATACATTTCTGTCATCCAAACTGAAATAACTAGAAATTAATATATGACCCAAATTCCGAGTTTCAAGGAAATTAGTAAACCGGACAGTTTTACTGGACGGTATTTTGAATTTTCGACGAATTTCATTAAATTTGGTACACTAACTATAAAATTTGTCAATTATAATTTTGAGTACTGGAGTAAGAGAAAGTTGTGTGAGTGTTTCACACCAGATTTTTTTTTGTATAAAACTTTAATCACTGACCATAAGTCATTTGTAACATCGTCCCTATTCAATAACCTCAGACTCTCAGAGATATGCTGGTTGCTGAAACTAAGAGCAGAACTGTTATACCTAAATTATTCCCCTTGGTTGGAGAAAGATTCCGAACGAGAAATGTGTCCTCTCTGTAACTGCCAAGTATGGGAGGATTTGTTTCACTTCTTGGCAGAATGTCCTGCTTTATTGGATGTGCGGCTCCTCCATCTCGGCAAATGTTCACTTTCTGGAGGAGAAATTATTGTTTACCTATCCGGACAACGGCCTTGTCATCCTTTAATTGCTTATGCCCGCCACGCTTGGAGAGTTAGGCACGTCAGGATCTCAGACCCTTTAGGTTAGCTTTTTAGTTTTTTGTTGTAATTTATAAAACGATGTTTGATTTATCTAACCATTAGTTGTGTTAATAATTTTTTTTTTTTACTTTGATATCTTATTCCAGTTCTGTTTCAGTTCTAGTGTAATTCTTGATGTTTTCATAATTTTTCTTTTTTGTATTATTTTTTGTTTTTTCGTAATTGGTTGTAAACTCTAGCAGACGGCTCTTTGCAATGCTTTTGTACTAATGTATTTTAGCATCTACTGTATTATTCTTTTAAAAAAAAAATAAAGTACTTATAATATATATTTTCTAATTCATTTAGTTTGGATGCTAGAATTGTACGATCAACTAAAATAGCAATTTAGAGGAAAACATAACCCATTGCCACCCGCGAAATCCCACTTAAATGATTTTACCCAGTGAAATGTTACAAAATAAAAGTTGTAGCCCCTTAATATGTGTAGTTACATATTTAGTTTAAAAAAATCTGTCAAATGAACTGAAATAGCACTATAGATGAAATCCTTACACCACCCCTCCCCAAAAGTGACCCTTAAATGAATTTTCCCAGAGAAATATTACAAATAAAAGATGTAGCTCTTTGTATGTGTAGTTGATATATTCCAAGTTTGAAGAAAATCGTCGGAGCCATTTTTGAGAAAATCGCAAAAAAAAAAAAAAAAAAAAAAAAACCTAGAGTGGTACTTCCGGATGAGGAATTTCGACAGATAACGTACTATTCGACAGATTCCATGGTGATACCTAAACGGAATATCAAGTTTCAACTTTCTGCGTTTTTTTTTTTTATTTTTATGCTGTTCACATACACAAGAGACCATTTTCTAAAAAGCACTCTTTGGACTCAAAACGACTTCAAAACGTGTATTTCAAGTAAAAACTCATCGAAAAATTGATATTATGGCAATAATTCCTCTAACAGTAGTAAAAGAATGTATAAATGTAACAAGAACAATCGCCTAACCGGAGTGCAACTTTACAAATAGGTTTTTGGTATTTTTTTACTTTCTCTCTTACTCCTAGTAAAAGAGGAAGTATTGTAATCGTGTCAAATTTTCGATATCAGTTTTCACCGGAAATATCCGTTTTGAGGTCCCCTGAGTCCAAAAAAGTGGTTTTTAGCAAATGGTCTGTGTGTGTGTGTGTCTGTGTGTGTGTATGTATGTATGTGAACAGCATAGCTCAAAAACGAAAAATCGTAGAAAGTTGAAATTTGATATTCCGTTTAAGGTCACCATGGGATCTGACTGTACGTTATCTGTAAAAATTCCTCAACCGGAAGTACCACTTTACTAGTTGGATTTTTTACTTTTTGCGATTTTCTCAAAATCCCTCCGACGATTTTCTTTAAACATTAAACTTCAATCACACATACAAAGAGCTACAACTTTTATTAGAAACATTTCTCCGGGAAAATGCATTGAAGGGCACTTTTGGGGGAGGGGTGGGGTTAGGTTTCCATCTAAAGTGCTATTTCAGTTTATTAGACAATTCTGCCATCTGAATAATGTTAATTAGAATTAAATATGTTGTTGAATTTCCGAGTTTGAAAAAAATCGGATAACCGGAAGTGCGTTAACTTTACCACTTTACTAAATGATTTATTCACTTTTTCGCAATTTTCTCAAAAATGGCTCTGACGATTTTTTTGAAACTTCGCATATAAACAAAACATGCAAAGATCTACAACTTTTATCTAAAACATTTCTCTGGGAAATTTCTTTTAAGAGCACTTTTAGGGGAGGGGTGGGGTTAGATTTTCATCAAAGTGCTATCCTAGTTCATTATACAATTCTATCATCCAAACATAATTAGTTAGAAATAAATAGATGACTGAAATTCCGAGTTTCAAGAAAATTAGTAAACCTGAAGTGTGGCGCTTTTACTGAACAGTTTTTTCAGTTTTCGACGAATTTCATTAAATTTGGTACACAAACTATAAAATTTGTCAATTATCATTTTGAGAACTGGAGCAAGAGAAAGTTGTGTGAGTGTTTCACACCAGATTTTTTTCTTTAGCATCTACGCTATAGCCATGCAATACAGTTTTCTGATCCTAACATTTATTTAATTTACATAAATATTAATTACCTAATGTGGTATCCTAATGTGGGATGGAGTACTTGATATTCTTCTCATCCCGTTAAACCTAATCCTAATTTAAAAATATATATACAATTCAATCACATATGATTCACGCTCTAACTTACAAATCCATTCTCGCTAATAAATACATTCATACTAATAAATACGTTCGCACAAATTATTAAATTTCCTACGTACATTCATACACTCATTCATTCTGTGGGGGTAGAGTACCCGATATTCCTCGCACCTCCTTTAAATCTAAATCTACTTTAAGAGTAAACCAAATTTAGAATCCTTAATTTATCATATGTGTATACTTCAAATGCTAAATTTTTATTTGTATACTATGGAAAAATAATACATCGAATTATTCAACTATCTTACTGTAAACTTTTACAGTGAGTAGTGTTTTATATTTAAAAGGATTAGTTAATTCCATACTTACTTTCTTAAGAAACAGTTCTCGCCTTATGATTATACTTTGGCCTTTAAACTTGGAATGTTGAATGCACAGATATAAACCTGATTTATAGTTTTTGCAAAATTCGTGGCGTTAATTTTCAAATATATAGGGTTGTTTCTATCTTACTGACGTGCTCTTATTTATCCTGTCTGCTTGCGTTTAGTAGGTAAACAAGTGAGTAAAGTTTGGAGTTTAAATTTAATTACATTTTTGTAATTTTATAAGGGAGTAAATGAAAGATTTTTTTTTTTTTTCTGGATTTGTAATGTTTCGAACCACCGACACATGGCTTGTATACATAGCTTAAATTTAAAACTGCAATATATAAAAGTAAAAGGCCAGTAAATGTAACATATGTGGTTGAATTTTTGCAATGTCCAGACTATAAGTGGTAAAAGGAAGAGGTCAGTTGGTGAATTACACATGGAACAGAGCGATCTGGACTAAGCCTCGCACGTGATCATCCTGTAGATGTCTTTCAAGAACAAACTACAACTCCCCACTTCTTCTTCAAGCAGTTACTTGTAAAACAAGTCGTTTACTGATTAGCGCAAAGCCTCCAGCTTCAGATAATGCTTTAGAGTATCTTTACACTTCTCATTCCTCTTTAACATTTTGTTTACTTTCGCTAAATATTTCGATTATATAATTCGTAAATACTTATTTACATTCGTAAAACAAAATATTTAAGATCGTGTCAAATTTTCAAAATTAAGTTTTCACCGGATATACATGTTTTTGGGGTCCTCTGAATACGAAAAAATATGTTTTTTTGCGAATGGTCTGAATATATGTGTGCGAAACGAAATATCTTAAAAACAAAAAGGCGCAAAAAGCATAAACTTGGTTTTTCCGTCTAGGGCAAAAAAAAAATCCATAAACCGGAAGTACAATTTTATTGAATGTTTTTTTTTTTATCACTTTCTGTAATATTTGTTCAGTTACTTAAAATTGAATACCTATGCTTTTAAGACTTGTCCAGCTGTTAACTATAAAGTTCAGAGTCAACAGCTCTGATATCTCAAACGACATCAAAATGTAAAACATCTTCAAAGTTTTACCAAACGCAAAGCAAGACATTTTTCCAGGAACGGATTTTGTCTAGCCTATATGGCCTCTAGTACACATTGGTTTTTACATTCTCTTACACCTAGTAAGAGGAACTATTGTAATCATGCCAAATTTTCCATATCGTGTTTTTACTGGAAATATCCGTTTTAAGATCCTTTGAGCCCAATAAAGTGGTTATTAGAAAATAGTCTATATGTGTATGTATGTGAACAGCATAGCTCAAAAACGAAAAATCGTAGAAAGTTCAAACTTGATATTTCGTTTAGATATTGCATAGGTCATCTGTCAAAATTCCCCAACCGAAAGTACCACTTTACTAGTTTTTTTTTTCCATCTAGTTTCCATCTAGCTTTTTTTTTTTTCAAAATCTACAATTTTTATTTAAAACATTTCTGTGGGAAAATTCATTTAAGGGTACTTAAAGGGCGTGCGAAACGAAATATCTCAAAACAAAAAGACCCAAAAAAGCATAAACTTGGTTTTTCCGTCTAGGGCAAAAAAAAAATCCATAAACCGGAAGTGCAATTTTATTGAATGGTTTTTGGGGTCCTCTGAATACGAAAAAATATGTTTTCCATAAATATATATATATATATATACAACAGAGAGTCCATTCACTAAAAACGTTTTTTTTTGTATTCAGAGGACCCCTAAAAACTCAATTTGCGAAATCTATCACGACGACCGCAATACTTCTCTCTCTCACTAGGAGTACTGGCCAGGAGCGGGCTAAATCCACGGTTGTATGGTCCAGAGTCTGTCCATAAATGGGGATAACCAGTAGAGCAGTCCATGCAGCTATTGCAGACTGGCTCCGAAGCAAGCATGAGGCGCTCTGGGGATGGAACCCAAGGGCTATTAAAAGAGTGATGCCAAAACTGTGTAAAGGGATGACCAATGTGACCCTTAGCCTGAGTAGGAACCAGATTTCTCTAGTGACGGGGCTATTTACGGGTCACGGCAGGTTCAGAAAGCATCTGAACAAGGTGGAGCTAATAAGCTTGGAACCCTTGGGGAGACTGTGTCAAGAGGAGGAGGAAACGACCCCCCCCACCTGTTCTTTGATTGCGTAGCAATAAGCATTGCGACTTGGGGAGACATTAACACAAAAATATCTAATAGTGAAAGCCCTTAAACTCCTTGGGAGGGGAGGGTTCACCTACCAGAAAATCGGGGATGGCACAATACGCCTATGATGGCTGCGGTGCCAGAGTAGAGCCCACCCGAAACGGAAATCTAATCTAATCTCTACTTCGGAAACATAAACTAAAAATCTGAAGTGCGCTCCTCAAACTTGTCCGTTAGAAATATGGCTTTCCAGATAGCTACCAATTCAGCCCATATATACAGAAGCAATAGTTAAAAGTCGGAAATGAATTTTCCAAATATTGGTAAACCGTTTACAAACCCAACTAGTATTTCGAGTTAGATTAGTAATTAGTAAAGAGTATAATAGGAATATAATTATATGTTTACTTCTAACATGTACATAGTTTGTATAGTGAAAGGTGGTGGTGTGCGAGCGCGAAATGATTCATTTAATTTGTTAACATAGCCAAACTAGGGGAACTACTGACCGTCACTGTTTTTGCCGGCTGAGTGCTGCAAACGGCGCGCGGTGACGTTGTCACACTGTCCGTCCGTTCCCCTCTTACAAGTGCCAACTTGTGTTAATGACTTCACTAACACAATATGGACCCCCTTCTCACTCTCTCACACACTCACTCACTCTCTCTCACACAACACACACACGCGCGCACACACACAAAAGTCGTTTGCAATACACCATATCACATGTCCAACACTTAACAATAACTGATTTGTTCAAGTCTGTTCTTCTTAAAGCATTCCACATATTTCCTATCACTTTTAATTTATTTAACTTTAACATTTCCATTAATAAGATTTGTCAACAAAAATTATTTGCCAACAAGAAAATGGCTAGGAACCTATCCACAACCAAAAATTGGATGTTAAACACTCATACAACCTTCCTCTTGCAAATTAATAAATAGGCATATAAAATTATCACAGTTGCTTCAAACTAGGAAGTTTTACTATCACTTACTCTTAATAAGAGGTGTTGAATTTTTCACAAAGTTTTCGGGAAAAATCCATCAACATAAATGACTGTTACTTTACAAAATATTTTCTGATAGTCAGGCCGCACTGAGAGCTTTGAGCAAGCCATGTTGGAGTTCGAAATTGGTGGGCGAATGCAGGAGAAGGCTTAATACCCTTGCTCAGAGAGGCAAAGTACAGCTCTTCTGGGTTCCCGCACATGCGGGAATAAAAGGCAATGAAAGGGTGGACCAGCTGGCTAGGGAGGGATCCTCCTCACCTTTCTGTGGTCCTGGGCCAGCCGTTGCCGTCACTAAGCGGTAATGCGACAGTCAGATTAGGATTTGGGAGACTATAGTTTTGGAGAAGCATTGGGTGAGAGGACACGCAGGGGTGCCTCCAGGCCAAAAGATTTATCAAAGGTATTAAGCCAGAGGGTTTCGGATTACCTCCTGTCCCTGAGTAGTTTAAGAGTGAGGACTTTTAGGTCTTGTGACTGGACATACATGGGTTGCTAATCATTTGCTTAATATACGGATGACGTCTAGCCTTATATGTCAGAACTGTGATGATGGAGTTAGGGAAAAAAGGGTGTTTCACTATTTATGTCTTTATGTGCCTTTTCGCTGGCACTAGTTTTCATATTTTTGGGAGAAACTCAGTCTCATGGGAAAGCCTGGGAGGGTTGGTGGAGAGTTCAAGGGTATCTTAGGATATTGTTAGGACAGACTGGTAAAGTACTGGGATGAATTGAGGGGGAAAATGGGGGGGGGGGGGGATCAAAGCCATATTGGCCTCTGTACATGTACTTGGCTCGGTTAGTAGGGTGGCAGTTTAAATTTGAACATACTGATATTGGGGGGGGGGTTGCCGAGAACCTTCTAAAATGAAATTTTTCGGGAAAAAATGTTTCAAATAAAAAGTAATAGGCATTTGTGTGTGTGTGTGCGTGTGTGTGTTTATAGATAGTAAACGAAGTATAAAGAAAATTAATGGAACCATTTTCGAGAAACTTACAAAAAAAACTGAAGAAATGTTCATGTCAGATGCGGTGGCTTACTTAAAGGAAATTACCTGCAATTTTTCGTTTTTAAGATATTTTATTTACACTGACATATTTTTACACACACACACACACACATTTTCGTAGTCGAAAATTTGACACAATCCAAATATACCTTCTCCTTACAAGGAAGAAAAGAGAATGAGAAGGTAGACGACGTAAATGGCATTATGTAAATATAAAAAAGAGAAAAAATATAATGCGTTTAAGGAAAACGGGATATGTGTAATATACAAAATAAATGAGGCGTTAGTGGCCCGGCTAGGTCCAACATCAGGCACCATTTGTTTGCTGGCACTAAATGTGTTTTTATTCTGCTTGTTTGCCTTGTATTTTTTTTTCTTTTTATATCATAATTGAAGGGAGAGAGGAAAGGGCTAATTACCTTGGTCGGGATTGCATTAAACTCCCTTCTGCGCTTTGCTTCCAAAAATCTTGAAAAAAAAAAAAAAAAAAAAAAATGAGAAAATAAGATGTTATAGGATAAAAAATTTCCTCAAACTGACTGTTCGAAATAATGAAAAGAAAGGACGCTTTCTAAGTGTTGCATTTAGTGGACTAAACAGTTCATTTTGGGTATCGAATCAAGCAAAGAAAGGGGCTAACGTTAAAAAGGATCAAAATAAAAAGTATGATTATAATTAATTAATAATAAATACCAACAATTATTTCAAACATTTTCCTAAAAAAGTTGATTTTAATAAGTTCTGCAGAATTTGTAGAATAAACTTTATAATTAGTATTCTATTTCTGGTGAAAACTCTATTTCCAAAATTTGACACTATTACAGTACTTCCTGTTATCCTGTTACTAGGAGTAAGAGAAAGTAAAAAAAAAAAAAATCTGGTGTGAAACACTCACACAACTTTCACTTAATCCAGTTTTCAAAATTTAATAAAATTCGTCGCTGGTTTTATGGAGAAAATCACAAAAACAGTAAAAACGCACTTCCGGTTTAATAATTTTCCTAAAACTCAGAATTTCAACAACATATTTAATTATAATAAATATTATTGGGTTGGTGCAAAAATAATGCAGGTTTTTGAACTTTCATCTTTTGTTTACTTCTGCTTGCCAAGTAAACAAAGATAATCCTCCAGTCTAGGTAATGGATTATAAACAATGTTTATTAATGTTGTTTTTCCTCAAATATCAGTTTAGTTTGTGTTCCATTTTGTATGAGTTAAGACCTCCGATATTCACCATGTCAAAACAAGATTTTCGTCAAATTTATTTTTACGAGTTCAAACTTGTTCGAAGTGCGGCTCAAACTGCGCGTAACATCAATGTTGTTTGGGGTGAAGGAAGCATCAGTGAATGTACAGTGCAGCGATGGTTCCAAAAATTTCGTGTTGGAGATTTTGATCTCGAAGACAAGGAAGGTCGCGGTAGGCCCTCTGTTGTTGATCACGACCATCTTAGGGCATTGGTGGAAGATAACCCTCGCAAAACCACTCGGGACTTTGCGAGAGAAGTTAGTGTTGACCACTCAACAGTCGTTCGCCATCTCGAACAAATTGGTAAAGTTAAAAAGCTCGACACGTGGGTACCTCACGAATTGACCCAGAGCCAAAAACATCGGCGTTTTGAAATTTGCAATTCTCTTCTGTTGCGCTACCAAAATGAACCATTTCTTAATCGAATCGTGACATGTGATGAAAAATGGATCCAATACGACAACAGGAGACGGTCAGGCCAGTGGCTGGACAAGGATGAAGCACCAAAACATTTCGCGAAACCAAGCCTGCACCCGAAAAAAGTAATGGTGACAGTGTGGTGGTCTACTGCAGGTGTTATTCATTACAGCTTCCTAAATACTGGCGAAACAATCACGGCTGAAACATATTGTCAAGAAATTGACAAAATGCATAGGAAATTGCAAAATCTTTGTCCAGCATTGGTGAATCGGAAAGGACCAATTCTTCTTCACGATAACGCCAGGCCACATATCGCAATGCCAACTCTCAGGAAACTTCAGGAATTGAAATATGAAACACTTCCGCACCCTCCATACTCCCCCGATCTCTCGCCGACGGACTTCCACTTATTTAGACATTTGGACAACTTCTTAAGAGGAAAAAATTTTAGGGACCGAAGTGAAACCGAAAATGCCTTCCGCGAGTTTATTGAGAGTTTAAATAAAGATTTTTTAGAAACTGGAATAAAAATGCTTCTGACACGTTGGCAACTATGTGTTGATAATGATGGAACATATTTTGAATAAATAATCTTAGTTTTATACAAATTATAATAATTTTTTTTTTGGCATATAAAAACCTGCATTATTTTTGCACCAACCCTATATTTAGATGATAGAATTGTGTAAGAAACTGAAATAGCACTTTACAGAATAACCTAACCCCAATACTCCTCCAAAAGTGCCCTTAAATGCATTTTCCTGGAGAAATGTTTCAAATAAAAATTGTAGATTTTTTGTACGTGTAGTTGATATTGCAAGTTTAAAGAAAATCGTTGCAGCCGTTTTAGAGAAAATCGCAAAAAAAGGGTGAAAAAACTAACTAGTAAAGTGGTACTTCCGGTTGTGGAATTTAGACAGATAACGTACTGTCAGATACCATGTTGATACCTAAACGGAATATCAAGTTTCAACTTTCTAGGATTTTTCGTTTTTGAGCTATGCTGTTCACATATATGCACACACACAGACAGACCATTTTCTAAAAACCACTTTTTTGGACTCAGAGGATCTCAGAACGGTTATTTCCGGTAAAAACTCGATATCAAAAATTTGGCACGATTACAATACTTCCTCTTTTAGTAGGAGTAAGAGAAAGTAAAAAAAAAATTGTAAGATAAATTTAATATTTTAACAATTTGTTTCGCTTTAAAAAGGAAATTTCCATTCGTCTCATGTGAACGCTGAGTATTGGAGAGCTACAAGAGAAAGTGGGTGTTTTTTTTTTGTTTGTTTTTTTTCCAACCTCAGATAAAAGAGATAAAGAGAATTAAATCTGCCTCTTCAAGGATACACTACCCAAGAAAAGATATCAAAGAAATTTCCGGACTACCATCCCTTTCGTCGTATTTGAGAAGCTCCAGTTGACAGTGTGATTGAAATTTTTGCCCATAGACCTTCACTCTTTTAACTCTTGTTGTTAGTTGTTATGTGGATAGAAAGAGGCGGTTTGAGTTTGGAAGCGGCAAGAGTGGTTGGAAACAGTGTACAAGGTTCCGGGCAACCTTCTTCTTCTATTTCCCTCAAACACTGTGATACTGAACACAAGCGCAATTATTACCGCTCCTCTATATCAGGGGGCAAACCTATCTCTCTCTCTCCCTGGCTCTAAACAGCTCACACAGCAAGCGGCTGCTAACTGGCCTGCATCCACCCATTTAATAACTGCTTGATGACACTTAGCCGCCCCTTTTGCCACCTAGATACTTATCTTTCTTGCACAATTATAACCATCCTTTTTACTTTATTTCGCTTTCATTCCTTTTTTTTTATTTTTTTAAATACTCAATAATGTCGCACAATATTAAAACGTTTTATTAAATTATGGTTACTTCGCTCTTTAACTTTCAATAACGATTTAATTAAATAATAACAAAATTCTTTTAGAATAGTTATTTTTAGAATGTTATATAATTTTATTGAAGTACTTCATTGTTTATTATTATATATATAAGAATTAGAGAAAACATTAAAGGGCCAAGGAAATTTATAAATTACTTTCCCTATGATGCAAATAGCCCTACCTTATGGCAAATTAATGTGCAAATTTTAACTATATATGTCAGTCTGTTGATGGTGCTAAAGTTAAAAACAGAAAATCTTTAAATATTACTTATTGTTAATCTATTTTAAATATTCTTCATACTATTGCTTTATTGTACATAAATGTATAAATATGAACATAGGGGGCGGAAATATATCTATAATATATGAAAGCTGTAGTGGATGTAATACGTTCCCAATTCTGTTTCTAGTGGCCTAACAGGATGACGCTAATCCTTTTTAACTGACTCCCCCCTGTCGGCAAGTACGATGGTCAAGAAGGGAAGACTGTAAAGGAATGAACCCTTACCACCCCCGGTCCATCCGCCTTTGAAATAAAGACGTTGTCTTGGATGCCGGGAACATATAAGGCGACCGCCATCCCAGCTCTAGTGGAAAATAGTTGAGTAGAAAAAGATGACGGGCGCTAATAACCAAGAAGTTGATGCGCCGAAAGGAAAAAAAAAAAAAAAAAACAAATAACAAATGTTTACACAAGCAACGATTTACTTTCTCTCACTCCTAAAAGAGCAACTATATTGCGATCGTGCCAGATTTTCGAAACTGGATTATTTATTTATTTATTTATTACTTTCTTCTTACTCCTAGTAAGAGGAAGTATTGTAATCGTGTCAAATTTTCGATATCGAGTTTTCACCGGAAATATCCGTTTTGAGATCCCCTGAGTCCAAAAAAGTGGTTTTTAGCGAATGGTCTGTATGTGTGTGTGTGTGTGGGTGTGTGTGTGTGTGTGTGTATGTATGTGAACAGCATAGCTCAAAAACGAAAAATCGTAGAAAGTTCAACTTGATATTACGTTTAGGTATCACCATGGGATCTGACAGTGCGTTATGTGTCAATATTCCTCAACCGGAAGTACCACTTTACTAGTTGTTTTTTTTACGTTTTTGCAATTTTCTCAAAAATGGCTCCGAAGATTTTCTTTAAAATTGTTATATCAACTACACATACAAAGAGCTACAACTTTTATTTGAAACATTTCTCCAGGAAAATTCATTTAAGGGCACTTCTGGGGGAGGGGTGGGGTTAGGTTTTCATCTTAACTGCTGTTTCAGTATATTAGACAATTCTGTCATCTAAATAATGTTAATTAGAATTAAATATGTTGTTGAAATTCCGAGTTTGAAAAAAAATAGATAACCGGAAGTGCGTTTTTACTGAAATATAATTTTCAGTTTTCTGGTATTTTCTCGAAAATGGCTCCAACGATTTTCTTTAAACCAGCGTTGTTAACTATACATATAAAGAGCTACAACTTTTATTTGAAACTTTTCCCCTGATAAATTCATTTAAGGGGACTTTTGGGGGAGGGGGGTTATGTTTTTCTTTAAAATGCTATCACAGTTGATTATACAATTCTGTCATCCAAATTGAAATAACTAGAAATTAATATATGACCCAAATTCCGAGTTTCAAGGAAATTAGTAAACCGGACAGTTTTACTGGACAGTGTTTTCACTTTTCGACGAATTTCATTAAATTTGGTACACTAACTATAAAATTTTTCAATTATAATTTTGAGTACTGGAGTAAGAGAAAGTTGTGTGAGTGTTTCACACCAGATTTTTTAGTTTCTCTTACTCCTAGTATTGTAGGCGTGGCCAATTTTCGGTATTGATTTTTCACGTATATGAATGGTGAACAGCATAGCCTCGAAAATGAAGAATCGCAAAAATGTTCGAACTTGATATTTCGTTTTAACCATGCGATCTGACAGTAATTTATGTGGCCAAAATTCCACAACCGGAAGTACCACTTTACTAAATGATTTTTTTTTTTTTACTTTTACGCGATTCGCGAAAATGGTTCCGACGATTTTCTTCAAACTTCCTATATCAAGTAAACATACAAAGATCTAACAACTTTTATTTAAAACATTTTTCTTTGGGGAAAATTCATTTAAGGGTACTTTTTGAGGAGGGGTGGGGTTAGATTTTCCTCTAAAATGCTTACTTACTTACTATACAGTGCAACAGTCCTTAAAGTAGGACCTGGACCGCCTCAATTAAGTTTTCCCCATTCGTTTCATTATGCGGCCTTGAGGCGCCCTCTTCTCACTCCAACTAGACCGAGGATTTCCTCCACGTCGTCCAACCATCTAAGGGTTCGAGGGGGCCCTCGAATTCTTGTGCCTCCTGGTTTCCCATTTAATAATTTTCGAGGTAACCTCCCCACAGGCGTCCTTTTCACATGTCCCAATCATCTTAACCTCCCTTCCTTTCTTTATTTG
Source organism: Triatoma infestans (assembly GCA_011037195.1). Taxonomy (NCBI): domain Eukaryota; kingdom Metazoa; phylum Arthropoda; class Insecta; order Hemiptera; family Reduviidae; genus Triatoma; species Triatoma infestans. Next base: position 16,545 of record JAAEAF010011370.1, read on the forward strand.
GGCGACTATATCCAGCTCTCTCCAAACAATTCCCTCAGTTCTTCATTTTTTCTTATCTTCCAGTCGCTATTCACGTACTTAGGACCAAATATACTTATAAATACTTTTCTCGCCCAAACCCAGAGGAATCCTTTCGTTCTCTTCCTCTGAAGTGTTATTTCAGTTTATAAAATTCTGTCATCTAAATAATGTTAGTTAGAATTAAATGTGTTCTTGAAATTCCGATTCGAAATAAAAAAAATCTGGTGTGAAACACTCACACAACTTTCTCTTACTCCAGTACTCAAAATTATAATTGACAAATTTTATAGTTAGTGTACCAAATTTAATGAAATTCGTCGAAAAAGTGAAAACACTGTCCAGTAAACTGTTCCGGCTTATTAATTTCCTTGGAAAACTCGGCATTGGGTCTCTATAATTTCTCTTTCATTTCAATTTGGATGACAGAATTGTTATAACTATCAATGTGATAGCATGGGTTAAAGAAAAACATAACCCACCTCACCCAAAAGTCCCTTAAATGAATTTATCAGGGGAAAAAGTTTCAAATAAAAGTTGTAGCTCTTTATATGTATAGTTAACAACGCTGGTTTAAAGAAAATCGTTGGAGCCATTTTCGAGAAATACCAGAAAACTGAAAATTATATTTCAGTAAAAACGCACTTCCGGTTATCTATTTTTTTTCAAACTCGGAATTTCAACAACATATTTAATTCTAATTAACATTATTTAGATGACAGAATTGTCTAATATACTGAAACAGCAGTTAAGATGAAAACCTAACCCCACCCCTCCCCCAGAAGTGCCCTTAAATGAATTTTCCTGGAGAAATGTTTCAAATAAAAGTTGTAGCTCTTTGTATGTGTAGTTGATATACAAGTTTAAAGAAAATCTTCGGAGCCATTTTTGAGAAAATTGCAAAAACGTAAAAAAAACAACTAGTAAAGTGGTACTTCCGGTTGAGGAATATTGACACCTAACGCACCGTCAGATCCCATGGTGATACCTAAACGTAATATCAAGTTTGAACTTTCTACGATTTTTCGTTTTTGAGCTATGCTGTTCACATACATACACACACACAGACACATACACACACACACACACATACAGACCATTCGCTAAAAACCACTTTTTTGGACTCAGGGGACCTCAAAACGGATATTTCCGGTGAAAACTCGATATCGAAAATTTGACACGATTACAATACTTCCTCTTACTAGGAGTAAGAGAAAGTAAAAATCCAACTTGGCCAGGAACACCATGACCGGAAGTGCGTTTACTTTACCAATTTACTAAATGATTTTTTTTCACTTTTTCGCGATTTTCTTGAAAATAGCTCCGACGATTTTCTTGAAACTTCCTATATCAACTACACATACAAAGATCAACAACTTTTATTTAAAACATTTCTCTGGGGAAATTCCATTTCAGGGTGATTTTATTTCAGTTTTTGCGATTTTCTCCACAAAAACACCGACGAATTTCATTAAATCTGGTATATACTAACAATAAAATTTGTCAATCGTAATTTTGAAAACTGGTGTAAGAGAATGTTTTGTGAAATGTTTGTGTGTAATGCGGGTTGTAGTAGCAACACGGAATATCAACTTTGAGCTGGCTGCGATGTTTCCTTCTTTAAGATATTTTGTTCACATAGACAGACACAACAAGTGTGGAATTAGTGTGGAACTTTATGAAAGAACTGAAGTAAAAATTGGTGAAAAGAAGAAGTAGAATACTGGAGGTGTATATGTTATAAAGATGGGCGAGAAGAGATGCTAAGAACGTCTGGCAATAAAAGAGATGTTGCATCTGGTAATTACCTAGGCAGTGAGCTCAACTCTGCACCGCCACTTACTGCCAGCTATCTTGTCACTTCCTTTTTAATATCTACCTTTTTAATACCTTAGTCTTCTTGTTACTTTGTGCCCCCCCCTTTTAAGTGTAGTTACTGTTGTATAAGAAACGGTCTTCTAAATCTGTGAAGCAGTCTAATGAAATTAACCGCTTGCACGACTTACTCCCTCTCTTATTCCTTTCTTTAAAACTTGTGACTTAGAACGAAGTGAAGCGCTTCCTCTTGGTCTCTGGGTATTAAAGACAGTCAGCATGAACCATAAGAAGAAGAAGAAGAAGAAGTAGGAAAGAAGGATGGGTAGTGTTCAAGAGCTTGGGCGCTTTCATTACCCTGAATTACAAGCGGGGTCCTTGCATAATTGGTGCTGATAAAAACGGGAGGTCCCCACGCCGCAGCATCACATTTTAACACAACTAACCCCCCCCCCCCCAGTCCCGGTTACGCGTTTATTCCTTCCCCCTCACTGCTCAGCCACGCTCAGCAACATTCCCTTAATCAATTCAGATTTTAGAAACCTTATTCAAGATTCTTCATTTTATTATAAAGAATCCAGTTGAAAATACTAAGCACTAATATTATAAACAACTGACCCATTTCAAAAACCGTGAAGGTGTGTTTATAATCTAATTATAATTAGCAGACAGCGTTGATAACTTGGACCAGTGATTTCCATGCTCGGGTTACTCACCCTAAGAGGAAAACTTACTCGATTTTTTTTCTCTTACGGCGTAATTATTACAATACTAAAAAATGAACTTCACAGTATTCATCCCTATTGATGAGCACAGTTGGTGTCGGCAGTCTAAGTTGCTCATTGGGGGGGGGGTCCGGACAGGGCTATTAATGAGACGGAACTCTCTTAGGCATCTGGTTGGATCCCATTACTGGACATTGTGGTTTAAGGAGACACCTCTACGTAATGGGGTTCATGCCGGATCCCTTTTGTTGAGTCTGTGAGACAGAGGAGAAAACCCCCATCCATCTTGTGATTAGATTGTTTGGGTTGTGAGAAAATTAGGTTCAGGACCTTTGGTCGAAACAGGATGACTGTGGAAGAGTTTAGGCTATTTCCCTTTAAGGTTTATTGTCCGATTTGTTTGGACTGCGGTGAATCTTCTTAGGTGGATTAGACCCAGGTCTTGGTGTAATTGTTCTAGATCCGATTTGTTGTTGTTTTTCTTGGAGTAGCTACATATGGGCAAAGTGAGGCTTTGGATAGCGTAGGTGTGCCCAGATAAATAATAATAAATGACAAAGCTCATCTTCTTCTTACCCATTAATAGGTCATAGTCTTGGCCCCTACGATGCGTTTCCACCAATCTTCCAGTTTTTGAACATTTAGTATGCTCGTACAATCCACATTTACATCATCCACCCCATCGCAGCTTGGGTCGTCCAACGGATAACTGCTGTTAAAATAAATAAATCCTCTGTGTTTGTGTGAGTGTTACAAAAGTATCTAAAAAACAAAAAGTTGCAGGAAACTGAAACTTGGTATTCCGTTTAAAGCACTACCATCCTTCAGGCAATTCTATACATATAAATACCTAACAACTTTATTTAAACAATTTTCCCGGAAAAATTGATTTTGGGGGTTGTGGGGGGAATAGTACTGTTCGAGTTTTCCTTTAAACTACCATATTCAGTTTACTATATACGGTTTTACCATCTACAGAAGTGACAACAGTAACTAACTATAGAAGAGTGCCTACCGCCATGTAATCTCACAATTCCATATTTTTTTATTTTGGTTAAAAAAAGTCGTGTGTGATTTTGTTCTCACTCGGGGGACCTGAACATGTATTTCCGGTAAAAACTCGATTTCGAAATCTGACAGGATCATCAATACGTTCTCCTACTATATAAGTAAGAGGAAAACAAACAAAAAACGTGTAGGTTAAGCATAAAACAAATTTAATACTTTTTTTTCTTTTTATCAGTAAAAAAATAGATATAGGTATGGTAAGGATAATAAGAATATGAAAGATACGGGTGATTATGGGCCAAAACTGGCGGAATTGTGAGCATAGGAAGCAATGGTAATGTAGTGAAAGTATAGGACAGGATCTAGTGGTTGGACAAGGAGTAAGCAAGCTATCTCCGCAACTGATCCTCCGTTGATCCCCCATCAGGGGCTGAACACCACCACTAACACAATACAATCGATTGTGCTGTTCCAAGTTAACCAACTTTACACTCTATTTATGCATTTACAAACATCCCCCACCTTGTTTAACATTCCTCTATCTAGACAGCTGTTATAGTATTTTCTACATTAACATATATATACAGCAATTTTTCTCTGCCAAATTAAACCATTTGTTTCTTCAAAATAATAGTTTTATAGGCATTATGATTAAAGTGTAGAAGATAGCGCCAATAAACATTGAAGAAACCCAAATTATAATTTTTTTTTTTTTTTTTTTAATTTAAGGCGCGTCAACATCTATGGTCATTAGCGCGCAGAGACTTCTCAGTGCACCGCCGGCCTCCGGACAGTGTTCTCTCGTTACAGACAACACTGTCCATCACAGGACAGTGTGCTGTAGAGGCACCTAGGAAGAAAAAATCTAAGGGTAGCACTGGACTCGAACCCAGGTCCTCCGCGTGGGAGTCCAACGCACTAACTACTGAGCTAATCCCTTCCTCCCTCAAATAATAAATTGAATGCAACAAATTCCGTAGAACCTGCTAAGATCAATTATTACTTTCTCTTACTCCTAAGTAAGAGGAAGTATTGTAAAGTGTCAAATTTTCGATATCGAGTTTTCACCGGAAATATCCGTTTTGAGGTCCCCTGAGTCCAAAAAAGTGGTTTTTAGCAAATGGTCTGTGTGTGTGTCTGTATGTGTGTATTACGTATGTATGTATGTATGTATGTATGTGAACAGCGTAGCTCATAAATGAAAAATCGCAGAAAGTTCAAACTTGATATTCCGTTTCGGTATCACTATGTGATCTGACAGTACGTTATCTGTCAAAATTCCTCAACCGGAAGTGCCACTTTACTAAGTGTTTTTTTCACTTTTTTGAAATTTTCTCAAAAATGGCTCCGACGATTTTCTTTAAACTTTGTATATCAACTTCACATGGAAAGATCTACAATTCTTATTTGAAACATTTCTCTGGGAAAATGCATATAAGGGCACTTTTGGGGGAGGGGAGGGGGTAGGTTGTCCTCTAAAGTGCAATTTCAGTTTATTAGACAATTCTGTCATCTAAATAATGTTAATTAGAATTAAATATGTTGTTGAAATTCCGAGTTTGAAAAAAATTGGATAACCGGAAGTGCGTTTACTTTACACCACTTTATTAAATGATTTATTCTCTTTTTCGCAATTTTCTCAAAAATGGCTTAACGATTTTTTTGAAACTTCATATATAAACTAAACATGCAAAGATCTACATCTTTTATTTAAAACATTTCTTTGGGAAAATTCTTTTAAGGGCACTTTTAGGGGTGGGGTGGGGTTATGTTTTTCTCTAAATTGCTATCATAGTTGATTATACAATTCTATCATCCAAACATAATTAATTAGAAATAAATAGATGGCTGAAATTCAGTTTCAAGAAAATTAGTAAACCGGAAGTGCGCTTTTACTGAACAGTTTTTTCAGTTTTCGACGAATTTCATTAAATTTGGTACACAAACTATAAAATTTCTCAATTATCATTTTGAGAATGGAGTAAGAGAAAGTTGTGTGAGTGTTTCACACCAGATTTTTTTTTTTTTTAACAAAAAGGTTTTGAAAGTGTGGTGAGAGAAAATTATAGATGATTTAGGGGAACAAAAGAAATAAACTAGTAGATGTATTGAACATTGATATAATGTATAATAACTGCAAGGACATTACACTGTTTTATGATAAATAAGAATAAAGGAAGCGAGAGAATTGTTAAGAGAGAGACAGACTGGCTGAGTATTAGAAATTAAGATTGATGTTGACTGTTTGGTGTCGATTATTGTTCTAAAACTCCTTCTCTAGGACTCCACCACTCCACTCTCTTGGACTAGAAAGCATCCAATGATGCTTCGGCAAAGCGTCCCGTCGTTATTCAATTCAATAAATTCCTCTCCAATTGCAGAGAAAGTGCATCTGCAAAATTTATAGCATTGGTTGCAAAAGGATTTCAAATCCAAACGTATTGTTCCGTATTAATTGAATACAAATAGTGGTCAAATTTATTCATCACTTTTGGTATTATTTTTATTAGTATTATTTATTTATTTATATTGAGCGCGGCGGTACACATAGCATTGGCCCACGGGCACACTGGTTGCGGAACACTGCTTTAGAGGACAGGTTAGCGCAACTGTTCCCCACCCACCCCCCAGAACCCAACAAAAAAATCAATTTTCCGGAAAGGGTGTGCAAATAAAAAGTTTTAGGTATTTATTTATGTAGACAGTATATGAAAATTAAAGAAAATCATCGGAGCCGTGTTCAAGAAAATAACGAAAAGCTAAAAAAAAAAAAAATTAGTAAAGTCACAGTTCCGCCGGTGGATGGATTTTGAAAAAATCTTGCGAACACCATATATGTTGTAATAGGATCCAATGAGGGGATCCATAGCAAAGAAAGAGAGACAAAAAATGACAGGACGACTCTCTTGGACAAGAGTGGGAGAAACTGTATAAATACAGCGACGGGAGACAGATATACAACAGAGTTCACTCGCCAGTCACAACGTGTCATTTACCTTACCCTTTACCATTCAATATATTTTAGTGTAAAGTCCAGGCAGTCAGTATCAGTATACAGTGTTCAGCCATATCTAGTTTGTTCATTCAAACCAAACCATTTCTCTCCTTCACCATACCCATTATACCTATATGTAATTAGAGAAATATTTAGTTGTAATAGGATCCAATGAGAGGAGCCATAGCAAAGAAAGAGAGACAAAAAATGACAGGACGACTCTCTTGGACTAGAGTGGGAGAAACTGTTTCTTAAATGTGGGCAGAGAATTTGTCAAAAAAAAAGAAGCTTAATTTGATGTAGAAAGGGAGGATGGATAGCCTTTAATAGATGAATGGCTATTAAACCATAAATTTTCTCTTTTATATATTTATATATATTTGTGTGTGTGTGTTTAAAGAAAGAAACTAAGAAAAAGAAATTAAAAAAGCTGAATTAGAATTGCATTGTTGCAGAGAGGAGGATGGATAGTGGTTGAGCTGCAGTAACTTATCTGGTAGCACATCCTATTTGAAATTCTATAGTGAGCTGGGTTGGAAAAGGCAACAAATCTTTAGTGGTAATAAAATAGCCAGACAGGCTGGGTTCTAGAGCTTATTTCATCTGATGCTGGATGCAACCAATACTCCTATCCTATAGATCGGATATAACACAACAAGGGAGCGCGTTATTTTAAAAAAGAAAGCAATTTTCAAGTAGTAAGTAGGGTTATACCACCCATATAGATACCACCAGCAAAGCACCCTCTTTTTTACAGAGTTCACACAAGTGAAATAACCATACTGTACACAATACAATACCACACCATATACGTATACTGTACACAATACAATACCACACCATCTACGTATACCACATGCATAATATATCTAATTAAAAATATACTTTCGTTCAATTGATACATTTTGAATTAAATATCAAATAAACTATGGCAATTGTTTATTCTATCACATCCAACAGCATCTTCGAAGATAAAAAAATCTGGTGTGAAACACTCACACAACTTTCTCTTACTCCATTTTTTCAAAATTGTAATTCGACAAATTTTAGAGTTTGTGTACTAAATTTTTGATGAAATTCGTTGGAGTTCGTCGAAAACTGGAAAAAAAAACTGTTCAGTATAAGCGTACTGCCGATTTATTAATTTTCTTGAAACTACGAATTTTGGCCATCTATTTATTTCTAATTATTAATTTTGTTTGGATGGTAAGAATTGTATAATCAACTGAGATAGCACTTTAGAGGAAAAACCTAACCCCACCCCTCCTCAAAAAGTGCCCTTAAATGAATTTTTCCAGAGAAATGTTTTAAATAAAACTTGTATATCTTTAGGTATGTACAGTTGATATAACAAGTTTGAAGAAAATCGTCGGAGCTATTTTTAAGAAAATCGCCAAAAAAAAAAAAAAAAACTAGTAAAGTGGTACTTCCGGTAAAGGAATTTTTGACAGATAACGTAATGCCAGAATCCCATTGTGAATACCTAAATGGAAATCAGGGATTGGGACTTTCTACGATTTTTTCGTTTTCGAGTTTATGCTGTTCACATACGTACATACACACCCACACACACTACACACACACAGATCATTTGCTAAAAACCACTTTTTTGGACTCAAGGGACCTCAAAACGGATATTTCCGGTGAAAACTCGATATCGAAAATTTGACACGATTACAATACGTCCTCTTACTAGGAGTAAGAGA
>JAAEAF010011371.1:0-20014 GCA_011037195.1 Triatoma infestans
GTCTGTGAGGAGGTGTATCGGAGTTTCCTCCATCTCTCCACAGAATCTGCATGCGCCATCATCTTCTAGGCCAAGCTTCCTCAGGTGTCCCCTGAGTCTGCAATGCCCGCAAGAATACAGATCCTATTCTTACTAAGACTGATGCAGGCTTTCGACCTTTCCTGGTTATTACCACCCAGACAGACCTTGGCCTGTCTCAGTCCCCCGGGATGGTGTTCCAGAGACGAGCTCTTTTCGCCACCTCCTCCTTCTTGATTTCTTCTAGGAATACTTGATCGTTGACTCCACAAAAGGGCTCTGGTCCAATGAGAGGAGATACAGCGCCTTCTTTTGCCAGGGTGTCGGTTACCACATTGCCTTCCACGCCGACATGTCCCGGCACCCAATATAGGGTAACTTTATTTCTTCTGCCTAGGTCATTGAGCTTACCTAGGCATTCCCCTACCATTTTAGAACTGATAACATAAGAACTCAGTGCTTTAATGGCCGCCTTACTATTGTATAGGGTAACTATCTCCTGATTCCGATATCCTCTGTCAAGGTTCGACTGAACGCACCTTCCAATAGCGTGAATTTCCTCCTGGAAGATGCTAGGAAACCTACCCATGGGTTCCGAGTGTTTGGTTCTAGGCCCAAACACTCCTGCCCCGGTTCCTTCGAGGGTCTTAGAGCCATCTGTATACCACTTAGTGGCATGCTTGCTAATACTAGCCAGGGCGGATCCTTCGCTCCACTCCCTTTTTGTACTTAGCTTCATAGAAAAATTCCTTACAAAGCTATATTTCTTAGTCATACTATCTCTAGGAAGGTTCCAGGGAAGGAAGCCGACAGAAGGAGACGTCCGCTCTCTAGAGCTTAGCCCATATCTCCCCACGCTCTCCCTAGAGATTCTGAGGAGGGCTTCCTTCGCCACCCTTTCCACCACTAGGTGGAGCGGTGTGAGATTGAGAATGACTTCAATCCTGGCCGTGAAACAGAGATATTTTGTTACAAACTCATTTTTTTTTCGTACTCAAGGAACCTCAAAACATATAGTTACGGTGAAAACTCAATTTTAAACGATCGCAATTCTTTCTTTTACTAGGAGTAAGAGAAAATAAATATCCATAAATTGATGCTTCCGGTTATTATCTTCTGACAGAATCTTTCGTATTCGGTGGTCATATTTTAACGGAATATCAAGTTTGAGCTTCATTTTATTAGATTTTTATTATTGTTCACACTCACGTACAAAATGCTCTAAAAATATTTCTTACGTTACTAAAATATCTCTAAAGATATATTTCCGGTGGATATTCAATTACATAAATTTGACGCGATCGCGATAAGTTCTCCTATAGCATTATGAATAAGCAAAAATAAATAAAGGGTAATAAATAACACGGAAGAATCGTTCATTTAGAATATTTATATATAGAATGAATCGATTGTTACCAAAATCAATTTTTCGAATAGAGCTAATTATGGCAACGGGTGGTAAAATGTATAAGGAACTTACCTCAAATCATTACTACTTTCTATTAATAAGAATATTAATAAAAGAATGTCATCTACATTTCAATAACAACTGGAGAGTATACCTATAAATAATTATTGAACAGCTTCCTGTATTGTTATGATACACACAAAGCAAGACAGACTAAATTATGCAAAATATGTTATTCCTCACCAAAATTGACGATTGACTTAAAAAAATATAGTTATATTTATTCATTATTATCAAGTGTCAAAGGCAAATTAAAAGCGCAAATGGACAAATCACCGAAATGAATTTTTATTGTATATTAGAAATCAACAGAAAGTAGTTCCCTATTTCTATTCTAGAGTTGGGGGGGGGGTTCAAGAGAAGAAGAGGTATTAGGTCCTCATAGTTCTCACCCTTTCATCAGTCCTGCACCATTAATGAATAAATTAATTAAGTAACAAATCAATAAAGTAATCAACAAACTAATAAATTAAAAAATAATAACTTAATTACTAACCTAATTGATAAACTAATAAATTAATAAATGCATTGATACAGTAGCAGGGCGTTAACCACCGCCTCGCAGTGGTGATGATGATCATGGACTAAGAAAAATAAAGTAAATAGAGAATCCAATTAACACTTCCAGCCACGGTGGACATTAAATGACCATATTTTCTGCGGGAAGTAGGTGAGGTGGAACAATTAAAGGGTAAACGCTTAAGTTTCGGGTTGAGACCGCGTCAATGATTTTCTTATAATCGCCTACATTGCAATGAGCTTCTTCATAGTAGTGTCGCCTTCATGCAGAAGCAATCCTCAATTCGTAATCACAGTACTCAAAATATGTATTGCTTTGTGCGAATATGAGTGTTGCTCTGGCATGCAAGGCGGACACTACCCTGAAAAAGCTCACAGCAATATGGGCGAAACGTCGGATTTATAACAAACCACTGTCGCGGTCACTATTCGAAAACCTAAGTGTTTTACATGAGAATGCCCGCGGTAGTCGAAAAGATCAAATTAATGGATTCTTTCTCTCCCTGAAAATGAGGTTGTGAAGTCTTCCAAGGCTAGGAAAGATGTGAGATGGAAAAATTAAAGGGTAAACTCATTGACTAGGAAGAAGAAAGTAGATAGGGAGTTATGAACACTTCCAACAGACAGTAGAAGAATAAATGATCAGATGTGGAGGACTTACCCAAAATATTCAAAACAGACCCAGAAACCCCAAATGCGAAGTTATCGGAAGATAGAAGCAGCATTGAGAAAAGAAACAGACCAGTTACAGAAATGGACCATATTACGTGAGACAGAGTTAGCTTGGTACCAAAGTTATCTTTGATTCGGGGTTTTCGGATACCGGTATAAGAAATATTGTGCCAAAACATTCATTTATCAGATTTCCTAGAATGTGGATCTACAGCCAAGACCTTACATATCTTAAGGAGGCAGAGTTCTAGAAACAAGGCAGTTAACCTCCCTTAACTCACTTTTTCTCTCTCTCAAAAAAAAAGCGCAATGCATAATTGAGTCTTTCAGAAATACTTGAAATGCCTCAATTCCATGACACCATCCCGGTAATGAGGCGAGAGTATTTATCCAAAAGAGAGGTATTGTAGCTATTTTTTAGTGTATTTTAGCTTGTGTAACCTCAAAAGCAGTTCAAATCTGTTGGTAGCTTACCTCAGAACTTGTAATTCCAGAAACCTTTTCCATATGCCCAAGACAATTGGATAGGAGAAGCAAGAAGGTGAGGAGTTTTTTTTTGTTTAACACCTCCATGCTACGCTCGAAGGTCAAAAAAGACATCGTACATGTCATTGTGGGAAGATTGGAATTTTGATAGATTCCCTCTCTCTCTCTCTTGCATCATGTAAAGGTTACGATTCACCACAGTGCTGACAACATACAGAAGGAATTCAAAAAATAATCTGCTGCGAAATTTGTGGGTCTACCAAAGGAAATATGCATTATGGGAAGAGGAAAGAATGGAAGAAACTGAGCAATTGAAATATTGTGGCAATACTGTGATTACTTTTAATCGATACTATAGATCAATATATTCTTTACTCACTAGATATTAAAAGGAACAACTACATTTCCTGATTTTAGTGGCATATTATTATTATTATTATTGCATGTTGCAGAAAAAATGTATTAATGGCAAAAATACCTAATAAATTATTAAATAGAATATATTTATTTCCCGCCTACTTTCTCTCTTTTTTTGTCACTCCCCCTAATTCTTTTTCAAACAAAAATTTATTGTGACAAGAGTAACGAATTAAATAATTGGCCAAAAGCCAATTTATGTAAAGAATGCAATAAATTGCAAATAACACTTAACATTGGTCCATAAATGAATATGAATGTGACAAATTTTCAAAGCAAAACAAATTGTAAGGAAATGTATTAATATATATATCTGCATATGTAAATATCAATAGAAAAACGAAGAATTTTAATTTTTCAATTTTTGTAGAACCTTGAACATTTTAAAGATTTAATATTTAAGAAAAATATTAATCTAAAATCAAGGATAAATCTTATTGTACGAAATCGACAATAAAGTAGAATTAAAAAAATCTATAAAATTTATTTAAAAAAATTGTTTATATTACAAGATTTATTTATTATAGAAAATAAATATCACGGTTTTTTTTTCCCTCGAATTCATATTGTTATATCAAAATATTTTGATCTTTATTAATTTATTTAAATGGTATTTTATTTTTTAGTTCATTCAGATTAAATATCATTCCTTTTTAATTTTCCTTGCCTTTTAAATCGATTTTCCCATATTGCTTAATAAAACTATTATATAAAATGATTACTTCCTAGTCCAGAAGACAGCGCTAATAACATTGAACAAACCCAAATTCCTGGTGAAATTTGACACCAGAAATTCCGGAGAAATCTTTATAGCCATTTAAAAAAAAAAAAAATTCCAAAAACACAAAATACTTTATTCTGTAAAGTCGCACTTCCGGTTAACCGATTTTTTTTTTTTTTTTTTTACTGTAACTTGGAATGTAAGATGTTGCTGTAGTGGTTATGAGCATGGACTTGTAACTGGGTGGTCCCAAGTTCAAGTCTCGCGTATAATTGCCAATTTTTTTTTTTGTATTCGTTTAAAAAATGTTAATGGTAAAGGAAGGTGCTTCCGGCGACACCTAATTTCGTAGTTAAGCTCGCCTGAAAAAAAATAGGCATTTCTTCACTTTGCTTGAAGCAATGGTAGATTTCCAAATTTCAATAAAATAATCAATTAACTGGAAGTACATTTGACTGAAATATATTTTTAGAATTTAATTACGTGGAGTTTTGGACGTCATATTATTTATTAGTATTATTATTAATATTTTTTATAGAATATTGTTTCATTTAGCAATAATGACAGGAGGTGATCTTTTGAATTAATAATAAGGTCGATCTTCATTAAAGAATTTAAATTCATATCATTCAAGTGATAATAGGTAATGATGAGCTCCACATATGAATAGTTTTGATTATAAAAAAGTCAAAAACATAGTATTCATATTCTAAACACAGACTTTCAATGTGAATATGTGTGGTCTCTTGGATGTTAAATTTAGGTAGAGTAACGTATATATTATTTTCTAGGAATAGAAATAAGTGTACAAGTTCTTTAATGAAATATTTTGGAGAATTGAAAATATAATGTTAAGAAAATTGTGTAAGAATGATTAGATAATATTATACTTTGATAACTTTTAGTTTCAAGAAAAATCGTAGGAAACCAGTTGAATTTTTTTCTATTTTTCATTTATAACAATTTTAAAGATAAATTGTTTGTTTCCATCGGGATTCCGTTAATATATTATATTTATGGAGGCATACAAGTTTACTTAAAATGACTAGACTTTAGGGATCTGTGGGTGGAAAAAAAGTCAAGTGTGAAACACTCATATACCTCTCTCTTACTGTATTTATTACATAGTTGGGTGAATTCAAACTTTAATAAAACGCCAAATTTGAGGAAATCGTGTCCACCCGTTTCCCCCAGTCCTCGCCCCATAAATCAACTGTGAGAAAAAGTAAAAAAAAAGAAAAGAAAGAAGAACAAACATCTATACAAAGGTAATTTAGTTTAGACATGTTTAAACAAATCCGTTAGGGTCTTCATAAAGAAAATTGCAAATAAAAACACGTTCAATAAAGTCTCCCTTTCGATCAACTAATTTGATTGAAAATTGAGATTTTGCAGAACCTTTATTTTATATCTCATAATATCATATGGGTATAAGAAGCCTTTAATATTCTAAAAAAATATTTTAAAGGAATAATGTCACCTCCCCCCCCCGCCGAGAAACCCCTTAAAATGGTTATCCAAAATCTTATTTGCAGCTAAACTAAATCTGAAGTATGTACTTCCGATTTTTTCCCATTTTTGAATTATGCTGGCCACACAAAACAAACATACAATATCATACATACAAATCAGTCAATCGTGTATCAGTGTGTCGTATATAAGAGAATCTCGAAATCAACTCAGAATACGAACTTGACAAATCATACTCTGATGATGGATGAGATTTCGAAATAGGTCAAAGCTAGCAAAAAAGAAATCCAGAGACCACAATACGGGTGTTTCCGGTTAAAAAAAATTGAAATCGAAAACTTGACAAGATCGCAATACGAAAAAAAAAAATAGTCAACTCAAGCAGTCTAAGTTTGTGCAGAAAAGCTAACGTAATTGGCTTAAGCCAAAGGTGAAGGAAGGGATTAATTAGCTCAGTGGCAGCGAGCTGGACTAGCAACGTGGAGGTCCCAGGTTCAAATCCAGCATGCTGCTTTTAGATTTTCTCTTCCTAGGAGCCTCTGAAACTCACTGTCCAGTGATGGGCCCTGTAGTCTGTAGCTAGAGAACACTGCTTGGAGGCCGGCAATGCACTGAGAAGGCTCCGATGGGCACAACAGATCTTTCAGGTCTCATTGCATTAATCCCCTACAACAATCTACAATCTACAGTTATTCATATACCACTACGATATACCATAAATCGATATAATTTAGATCGAAAAGGCGGTTGCTTTCATTATTTTATTAACAATATTCATTATGTATGAATAATTTTATAATGCTAGTTATTGAATAATGAAAAAATAAATAAGAAAAGATTTCTTGAAAATTAAAAAAGAAAATTAAATTTTTCAAGCAACAATTACTAATTTCACAGCTTAGTCTTTATTATTGTATTGAATTTTCTTATTCTGAAATCGAATAGAGGGTGTTATGGAGTGAGTTTGGTGACTTGACAGACAGACAGGCCACACTAAATCTTATTTGCTTAAGTAATGAAGCGTTATTGAAGCTGCACTATATCTATATATACTATAAATTCGTAATGAATCTGATCTGATTTTACCAGCAAGGTGTCTTATTTTATTTCAACATTCATCTACTTTCTCTCTCTCACTTTCTCTTGAGACCATTTTTCTCTTTTTTTCTCCTTAGCAAGAGGAAGTATTGTAATCGTGTTAAAATGTTCGAAATTGAATTTTCACCGGAAAAAAATGGCTTTATATATATATATATATATATGTGTGTGTGTGTAGCCAAATACGGAAGGTTTCAGGCAATCCATCTAACGGAAATACGACTTCAATTTTTTGCTCAGTTTTTCGCAATTTTCTTGAAAATAGCTCCCACAAATTTTCTTTAAAAATAAAAATGATATAACTTGTTTTAAAAATTAATGTCTTACAATTTTATTAACAATTATTATAATATCTGTAATGATAGTAAATAACAGTTATTACGACAATGTAAAAGTTATTGAAATGTAATTATGGATAGTTACCCCTCCATTTATTCTCAATGTTTAATAGGTAATGGAATTCAATATGCATTAGAAATAACCCTACTGCAGAAGTAACTATTTCAACAAATACTACGATATTCTCGATAGGTCGATATTAACATACGTGGGCTCTAGGAGAGATGATGCCCCGAACTTAGGCAACTTGTCCAATATTGCAGGACATGAGACAAGTATCAACTCCAAAAGTACGAGTATTTTTGGAACTAATTCCACCATGACCCTGAAGGAATTCGTACAGCCAAAGATGCGATGGATAGGGTGAAACGTCTTTAGTCTTCTATGGTTAGATAGTGTTACCTATCTATGTAGCTGAATGATTCTGCTGGGTTTCTGTATGATTTGGTCTCAGATTCGTGTAAAACTGATCTATATTGTCTTAGGTTCTTGCGTAGAATAGAAAAAGAGCGGAGGGTGAATCGATCTCAACAGCCCTCAAAAACTCTTAGGAATCTATTGTGAATTCTACCTCCCTCTCCACCCAGGTAAAGTGATGTTAATCCAGAACAACCAACTTATTCCGTATAAAACCCGTCACTGAGAGCATTTTTATTTCTCAGTTGAAGAAATCAACGCTATTAGCCAGCGTCTGTAATGGTGACTGAGAGGCGGAGGTTCCCTTCAGGATCAAGCAAAATCTGCAATGACCATTAATGCCAGTCAACAGGCCACTAGCATTCATTACTGTTAGAAATTCCGTATCCCTGCCGGGAATCTCACCTAATAATAGAAATAACTCCCTACGCTGGCAACTTTCAACAGCAAACTGGGGGCTCAGCTCTCTCTACAAACACACATCTATGGTGTTGCATGCAGTTACTTGGGGAGTAGCGATCCTAGGGGTTATCGCAGCTCCATTACTCCATGGACTTCGTCAGAACATTGTTACACAATACATTTAACTTACGAGAACAGTACGCACACTTCACCCTTTACAAACAAGGACAAATACAGTAAACAAACTAGGGTCTCTGTCCCTAGTTAATTGGCGTAAGCCAAGGGAGAAGGTAGAGATTAGCTCAGTGATAGCGCGCTGGATTGGCAACGCGGAGGTCTCCGGGTTCGAATCCAGCATGCTGGATATTACACATAATCTAATGTGTATCTACTAATCTTCAGGAGAGATCTCAGCAATCTCCTGAAGTTCGATATTTTTCAATTTTACCACGTAAACACAAATGAGAGTCATTTAATTGGATTTAAATTAATTGCTACTTTTCTTTTCAAAAACATCATTAAATGATTCAAATGAGTAAAATACTAATGATAATTCTGACCTAAATAATGGTTAATTGAGATCAAAATATTATAGACAATAATCTTTAAGGTAATGATTTAATATATTTGATGATATCATAATTCCTTTTGATGTTTTAAGGCTTTAAATTAAATGGAATTTAGCTGGAAGCGTTTGTATATTTTATTTTGTGCCCTCAATTTCATTTCAATATTAATTTAGTAAGATGTAATGATGATAAAAATATATATACGTATATATTTATAATATATTTATTTTAAAGATTGGTTTTTGGAGGGGGACTTTAATTTTAATAATTATTGTCATTGTTTGATGTAAGTTTTTAGACACTGAATTCAATATATAAGGTTATTGTTAATTGCTACTTCCTTCCCTTGATGAACATTTACACTAATTACTCGCTAAGTTTTATCAATCTTTTCTTAGAAACCAACTCGTGGAGGATCTTTAGACTAAAATTTAATTGGTAACATTTTTCCAAGCAAACACTGACACAGTATAACTTTAAAAGGAGCTGATCTTACTCCTTTCCTTGAGAATGTCAATCTTTATGTTACTAGAAGGAATTGGAATCCATATATATATATATATATAAACAGAATTAAGTACTCTGATGGGGTGGGAGGAAATAAAACTGGGGATCTTGACATATTAACGGGTAAACCTGTCTAACAACACAAATAAAAACCAACACTGACACTCCAAACACTAACACAGAAATGCTTGCAGAGTTAGTAATGTTGCATCAATCTATTTAGATGGATTAGCGTAACCCTGGTGGCAAACGCCAGCTCTACACTTCACAACACTCGATCACACACACACACACTTTAAAGACGACCTACTACATTCTATGGTGCTTCGTTATTGTAATTTAGAACTTTATCCCATATCGGTTGATAATAATAACTCTAATTTTATTTATTCAGACTAATTATTTGACCATCAGCCGGGAGGCTGTTCAATTTTTATTTCCTTATTACTTTCTTTAATTTCTGGTAAGATGAAGTAGTATTGCGATCAGTTCAAATTTTCGAAATCGAGTTTTCACCGGATATAAACGTTTAGAAATGGGTCTATGTGAGTGAGTGAGTGTGTGTGTGTGTGTATGTCTGTCTGTGGTCAGTAATTAAAAACGGAAAATTGCAGAAATTTCAAACTTGATATTTAGCATAAATGGGACGCAACAATAAAGTTTTGGTCAAAATCGGTCAACCGGAAGTAAGACTACTGAATCTAGTGTATAAGCTGAAGCCAACAAAAAAAAAATACTGAATGGATTTTTCAGTTTATGCGATTTTCTGGGCAAAGTCGATGTTGACCGAGCATCGTGAGAATAAGTGGGAACCGACAGGTTGATAGCGCACCTAGGTAGCGAAAGCCGGAACTAAAACGGCGAGGGACCGCGGCGTGATTACCACACGTCTTCCCAATAAAAATCGGGTGGTTGACATTTTTATTAATTATTAAAAATTTTTATTATTACAACCTATCCCTCCTCTAAAATACCTCTTAAATGAATATTTCGGAAAAATATTTGAAATGAAAGTTATAGATTAATACGTATATACAATGTTTAAAGAAAATCGCAAAAAACTTCAGTAAAATCCATTCAGTAAAATGTTACTTCCGATTGACCGATTTTTATCAAAACCTTATTGACGGCTACACAGAGACCAATTTCTAAAAATCACTTTTTCTGACTCAGAAGACCTCAAAATGTAATCGAAAATGTGACACGATTGCAATACTTCCTCTTACCATCAGTGAGAGAAAGTTAAGTGGAGACCAAATACAATAACTTACTATTCCCCTTACAATGTACCTCTTACTAACATATTTAAGATATTTTGGACTTTACATTGATAAAACAACTAAGGTGCTACTCCAAGAATTGAACAGACGGTATAAACTTTTCTTTCGTCATCTTAATAAACGATCAAAACCATCATTTAACAGCAAAAGACTTATCTCTAGAATGAAACTAAAACTATTTTGGGCATATGGAGTGGGGATTCAGCCAAAGCATCCAGTATCTAGGGAATCCAATCATTCCAATCAGTAACAACATCGTCCATCCGCAATATTCCGTGCTACATTCTGCACACCTCGACATGTTTGTTCCCCAGCCATAAGATCCTGTTCTATTAAATTCAATTTCTTATCATCACATCCAAATTCTATCATCACTCATCCTGCCGTATTCATTTCTTTAGAAGAAACTTGTAGAAGAACGTAAAACTGTGTGGAGTGGAAGGTGCGCTGCTAATGGAAGTGTCACCAATGAATGAATTCCCCCCTCCCCCCAAGCTTCTCACAACATTTGCATCATCAATTTAACTTCTTGCAGATTGGTGTTCTGCAGTTGCAATAAATAAATAAATATATAATTAAAAACATACCTGCGGTACGGCTAGTATTAATGCCAGCAACCATATTATGATGACAAATTTTATCGCTCTGGAAAGTTTGGAGACTGTATGCGAGAAGAAAGGATGACATATAGCTACATATCTTTCCACAGTGAACGCTGTTATTGTCAATACTGTTGCATTGGCGCAAGTTTCGGCTAATAGGCCGGTTAATACGCAAAATGCTTCACCAAAATCATAAGATCTGAAACAGAATTAAAAAAAAATTTATTGTAATATATTAAACTAAAAAATCTGACGTGAAACCCTCTAGTATACTATAATTATTCAATGCTTCGAATATGTATTAATATTATGTAGGTGGTTAAAACCATATATTAAACTGAAGTGATACTTTAGAGGAAAACATACGCTACTGTTCTCCCAGAGCGCCCCAAAACATTACTTTTTCCAGGGAAAATGTTTCAGATAAAAGTAGTATTTATGTGCGTATATGGCATACGAAGTTTAAAGAAAATCGTTGGAGCCGTTTTCGAGAAAATGATGAAAAACTTTAAACAACTTTAAAGGTATTCATTAAAGTCGCACTTCTGGTTGATGGATTTTGCCCTAAATCTTCGTTTCTGATGTGGTCGTAGTACTTAAACAGAATACGAAGTTGAGCTTCCTTGCGATTTCTTAAAGAAAATCTTACTAGGTGTTAGGAAGTGTAAGAATAATAAGTATTTAAAATTCTAATCACTAAAGCATAGGAGATTTGTACATTAAATTGTTAAAATAATTAAGTAATTTCCCAGGTAACGAAGCTCGAAAAAAGAATATTTTTAGCGAATGTCTGTGTTATGTATGTATGTATGTGTGTGAGGTGTGGTAGGGAGTGTGTGCGTCAAGAAGAGGTAGACAATTCAAATGCTGGAAAGAGGTTACTGCTTGGTTATGGAGTAACGGGTGTTACAAAGAAACATTGTAAGAAAAAAAAAATATGAAAAACAAGAATAGAGTATAAAAAAATATTGAGGGCAGATAAAAGAGTGAGTGTGTGTGGGAGGGAGAGAAAGAGAGAGAGAGAGAGCGACTGAGAGAGAGAATGTTATAAATAAAATAAAATCAGTGGGAAGTGTAAGAAGTTGATGAGTGTAAATTTATTTGGGGTGAGGGGAGGACCTATTTTTTTAAGGAAGCGGAAAATGTAGAACAAAGTGATGACGTCTTTATGTCTTTTTTGTAATTGATAGATTTTGGGTTGAGGTGAATGGATTTAAATAGAAGCTGCTTGAAAAGTGGTTAGAATAGGTGAGACTATTTGGTGGTAGAATATTCAAAAAGGACTGGCGTGGGTGAGGGCGGTATTATATGTGCTTTTTTTTTTGTTAGCTATGTCCAAATCATTAACACATTGTGTGACAGTTCAGTACAGTGAATGTTGTAAAGTGAATTCGTTTTGTCATATACATATCAATGGGGTCTTTAAGTTTTGTGTAAAGCTTGTTGAGTTTGTTGGTGGAATAGGGAGACAAAGTTTATTTCCCTGGCCAATCACTGTTTTGCTTATTTGCTTAATTTTCCTTCTTTTTTTTGGAGGGGGGGGAAGGATAGATGGCTTATTTGTTTTGGAATAGCTTTCACAGCAAATATCCCGAAACTCAGTACATCCCTTTATGACGTGTTGTATTCCTTTCTAGACAGAGATTTGTGGATTATTTGAACGGCAAAGACTGGATTGCTTTGGTTAAATATTGTACCGTAGCTTATGCAAAACGAGTATCACTTATTAATCCAAGATAATTATAAATCTATTTTTTGTTTTCCAATTTTCAAGTAATGTTTATTCTTTACATTGTACAGTTAAGACATGAAAGAAAGAAGTATATAAGGTAATAATAATAATAATAATAATAATAATAATAATAATAATAATAATAACAGTATGAAATAATAATAATAACAGTATATAATAATAATAATAATAAAATAAAAAAAAATAAAAAATGCAACAATAAATCATAGACTCCACGGACGGTCAATGACCATGTTGTTGTCTTTATAAGGAATTTATTTTTAGTTTTATATTAGTTTTTAATTTTATTTAATTACCTGTAATTGAAATACTATTTTACATTTATGTAATTTTGTAAATTAAATAAAGACTTCTTCTTCTTCTTCTTCTATAAGGTATGAAGAAAAAAGAAACAAAGGATCCAAACAACCTCCTAACGGTATTAACACAATAAGTACATAATATGATAAAATTTTCCATTTACTACATTTCCCATAAATACTAAAACAAAACAGAATTGTGGTTATTTATAACAAATGTATATATTTATATTATATAAAAAATACATCATAAACTTTATTATCTTGATGACTAATGGGCACATAATACCCAAATGGACATAAACAATGTTCTTATATTTTCAAAAGACGGAACCTGAATTTTAATAATATTTTTTAAAATGTCACACCAACTTTTTTTCTTTTTCTTCAAATAAAAAAAAAAATAAGAAGAGCATTTAAAAATTATTAATTTCAAATCCAGTAATTTTATTTAAAGTATTTCAAATTTATATGGAATTATATTAAAGGTAGAACCTTAAAAGGAAGTGCTGTATCCGTTCTCCTAGAAATTTCAAAAACAAAAAAAAATTCTCGGAAAAATTGTTCCGAGAAAAAAATGTTTAATGAAAATCGCAAATATGGGTGTGAAACACTCACACGATTTTCTCTTACTGCAGTTTACACAGATTTAAGAGACAAATTTTATTGTTGGTGTAGTGGTTATGAGAATGGACTTGTAAGTGGGAGGACCCCAGTTCGAGTCCAGCGTATAAGTGCTAAATTTTATATTTGTTTAAAAAATGTTAACAGTAAAGTAGGTGCTTCCGCCCCCGTCCACGACACCTAATTTGGTAGTTGGACGTTAAGCCCGCCTGAAACAATAGACATTACTCTACTCACTAAAAAATGTCTATTTTGGAGGACACCATATACTTTAAATGAACTGGAAAGAAGTTTACAACAAAAGTGATACGTCCCTGTATTCACAATTAGTGTAAAAAATTTAATAAAATCCGCCGGTGTTTCTATGGAGAAAATAACAGAAAACTTAAAATAATAACTTCACTAAAACGACACTTCCGTTCAACCGATTTATCTTCAAACTCAGAATTTTTACAACATATTTAATTCTAAATTTTTTCCTAGATGATAGAATTGTATAATACACTAAATAGCACTTTGGAAGAAAACATAAACCTCACCTCTCTCCCAAAATGCATGTTTTCCTTCTAGATATCTTACTTCATACATAAGACATATCAACAACATGTTTATCAAATCTAGGAGTGACCACAAAGCAAGTGATTTCGGTGAAAATGATATTTTCGGAGATCTGATCCGAATTTTATACTTCTACTTTCAGCAGTAAGAGGGAGTACATTCTAGTTCACTACTGCTACTTTACCACTTCTCCTTATAGTCTTTTATCTCCAAAATGGTCGTTGAATGATTTGTCGGGGAAGTATTGCGATCGTGTCATATTTTCACGTGTCAATAAAAAAAAACTGGAATGAAGACCTGGAGGGGGCAACAAAAAAACCCCATCAAGAAATAACAAATAATAACCTCTATTTATTCAGATCTTGAATCACCAACGTCCACAATAGAGTAATTTTTTAAACACTCTGCACAGAGGTTAGAGCAGAATAGGCTTGATGCTATTTGATGCCCAATCGGAAGCAATTATGGAGAAAATACAGCAAGCCAGAGCATGCTCGAGCTTTCACGCCAAGCGGTCTGACCCTTTAGTCAGACAGCAAGTTCCATGTCCGCTTCCATGAAGTCGGATGTCAATTTCCAGATCGGAGGACCATCCTGAATAATGAAGAATAACCTGAATAGTGAAGATAAAACACAAATTAGCGAAACAGTTATAACTGAAGACAAGTGGTAACCAGATGGCCACAAAATAGAACGTAATTGGGTGGGTCAAGGTACGGGTACGCCTTCACAGTGAAGCATTGAACTTCACAACGAAATAGTTGTTGAATAGAAAACAAAATGAATAGGTAAAGTAAATGATACCTTAACCTGGAATCATTGTTATGAAAGAAAAATGTTATGCCTCTGCAGGTTTGTCCACGTACCAGGCGATACAGCTATTCTCGTATAAAATAGAGTGTTTTAGTTCTGTGATGAAGAAGTGCCGTTAGTAAGCAAAACAAATCAAGCTTGTCATCTTAAAGAGTTTACTAGAAACTGAAGCGGTAAAATACCAAAATATTCGGTATGAGTGAGGATAGCTGAAAACTAGTAGAAAATTTAACACTAGCACAAATAAAGGGTGGCCAAGGCAAAAATATCAATGAAAGGTATTTACGAAATATGATAAAATATCAGGGGTAGTAACCTGGTTTCAGCCTTTTAGTAAGTGAAGAATTTGTTAGTAGTCAAGTTCCTATTTAACCATTCTGAACAAAAAGCCTTGCCATGATATACATGGTGAAATTGCAACACTTGAATATGTAGGTAAGTAGCTCGTAAGGAGGAAGTGTATATAATAATAAAGAAATACAGAATAAGAGCTACATTTCCCAATAAGTAGAATCGTTACCAGTATCAAGCGATTTGATAAATTATGTGTTGCGAGAATAAATTGGCTGAAAACTGGTTTAATAGAGCCAAACGGTTCAACTTGAGGAAAATGGTGATTCAGCAGAATATAGACTAGAATCACAGTCAAAATAGTACAGCCGCAATAGTTGATGGTAGTTGGGAGCTGTAAGGCAAAAAAAAATTATGTTTCCACTAACAAAAGACGCATAAGCAATCGATAACACCACACACAGTAGAAGAGGTGGCGAGAGTGTACAATGGCTCAGCTCAGCTTGGCGGTAAGAAAAAAAAGTGTTCGTACGCCAATGGACGAGTTTAATTGGCTGAAAGTAACACAAACAGTGCGTGAGCTGGACACAAATACAGGCTTTATAGAGTTTCAACCAAAATAATGAAAATATTACACTTATAAGGAATGAGAAGAGATTATTGTAGAAATGTAATTTAAATGGTACAGGTTTAATAACCCACGAATTGAAGAGTATAAAACGTCCGGCGGTCAACAAACCAACTCCACACAGGAAATGAGTATGTAAATTCGTGGGGTTTTTAAATACGCGATAAATTCACTTTCTGCTTTATGTCAGTGTATAGTAACGTTTCAAATTTAATGAGTCCATTTCCTCAATGATTATTGAAAAAAAAGCAGCTTTCAAGATTACAGAGTACTTAGCGAAGGAGTTACTATTAATAATTCTGTTATGGGACCTTCAGAATGTGGTAGTAGTATGGCTGCTTGAATCAAATGCATTATCCAGTAGCAAAGTAAGCTTATCCAGTTATATGGGTTTGGACTTGGCAGGAATTCTGTCTGATCTTAATCTGGCTAAGGACTTATAATCATACTTAAAAGGATTATGATTAGGGTAAAACCGTGGGGGGGAAGGAGAAGAGCTAATTTCCAGATAAATCCAGTTGGCAAATTTGTCATCACTGTAAATTTCTAATAAATTGCTTAAGTGATTCCAGTCCTCTTATTGTAGCCGAGTGAATTCAATAAAAAAAAAAATTACAGTAAATTCCCCCAATTTTTTGCTCACTTCCTCTCCCTGTGAAAATGTCTTAAACTATCACATACCACTGCTTGATTCATTTTCTTACTTTCTCTTACTGCAGATAAGAGAAAGTGTTGATATCGTGTCAAATTTTGGATACCGAGTTTTCACCGGAAATATACATATTCAGGTCCCCTGATTCTGAAAAAGTGGTTTTCGCAAATTGGTCTGTTTGTGGGTGTGTAAACGGAAAATTGCAAAAACTTAAAACTTGATATTTCGTTTAAAGTACCAAGGACCTTGACGAGGTTTTGGTCAAAATCTTGAAGTGGATTTTTCATTTTTGTTGTTGGTGATTTTCTCAAAAACAGCGCCATTGATTTTCTTGGAAAAATGGCATATAACTGTACACAATAAAAACAGCTATAATTTTTATTTAAAACATTTCTTTAGGAAAATCCTTTCATGGCCGTTTTGGGGTAAAAGTAGGATTATATTTTTATCGGAGTGCTATTTCAATTTAATATACTATTGTAGGATCTATTAATGAGCATTAAATTTATTGTCAAAATACCGAGTTTATAGAGTTTTATGATTGTGTAAACGTAGCGAGAGAAAGGCAACTGTGAGTGCTTCATATCAGCTTTTTTTTGTCTATTACATTTGACTCGAAACGTGCACTTTCAATAAATAATCCAATTTGGAAAATTTGTCTCGATCGTAATACTTTCTGTAAGTTTAAGTTTCGAGTCTTATGATAATTCTGATGACCTGCCTAGAATTAAATCTATTGTGACTTGAAAGATCTATTGTGGTGTCCACAGAATGCATTCATCTGTAAAGTGTACAGTGTGTAATTTTTAGTATCGATTTTAATGGATAAGGTAGAGATGGAGCTGTGGATGGACCTAAACCCGAATATTGTAAACAGCAACAGCCTCAGAGACTTTCCATGATAGCCTGCTTCATTTTGTGGTCATCGACCGGTTTCGGGCGTTCACCCATCTTCAGGATGCGTCTGTGTAATAACTTTAGACTTGCACAGAGCAAATTCAGTTTACACACTCAAGAAAAACAACAGGATTCAAATTCGTTCCAACTTCTTGGAGTTGGTGACCAACTGATCAATCGACAAGTGATCAATTGACAATTGATCAAATTGTTGTGCGGAAATGACCGCTGACGGACGTCAAGAGATCCTTGAAGAAATCCTAGAGATCCTGGCCATCTCAGTTTCCTCTCTTCAGAGATGAAAGTATAGGTAAAGTAGAATATAATCAGCATGGGTGTATAAGTTAGCTCATTGGTATAAATGTATTTATTAGGATGTGTGTATCGATAGGTGTGCGTACAAGTTTGCCTGAGTGTGCCAAGTTGTGTATTCTGACTAGTATGAATGTATGTGTGTATTTATTAGCGAGAATGAGATAGGCTGAGGCAAATGAGATAGGCTGACGCAAAGGATAAAGTAAGGCGTGTTTATATTTTCCTTGTGGAGGTTTATGCTTTTAATAAATATTAAATGCGTCTTTAGTACAACTCAGTGGCTATGGCTCCACCAAATAATGCCAAAAAAAAAAAAAAAAAAAAAAAACTAGACAAATGGAAAATGAAGGAACACACTGACGACTAACTAAGTCAACGAAACCAAGTTCTGTCAACTCCAAGGAGTTGGAATGAATTTGAATCCCATTGTTTGAACCCTCATTTTTCAAAGAACATAATGTATTCTTTACTGTACATACATCACCACCTCCCACGTGCACAGATCCCTTTAATGTTAACTTTTCTGAAGATCAAGAATATGTATAACAGGATTTTTGTTCTTCCTGTTTTGCATATCTGAATGTGATAAGAGAATATCTTTTATATTTATACCTTTACTAACCTATAATGTGATTTTATGTCAAAAGAATGAAAAAAAAAAATTTCTTGGGTATGCCTTCAGATGGCAGAAAAGCTTGGAGAAAAAAATTAGCTTTCCCAGTAGGTGTCAACGGGGGGGAGGGGGGAGTATTGATCTTTCTTAACGAAGGATAAACTTTTAACCATTCTATTGCTTATTTAATTGTATTTTAAACCATTTAAAAGGAAAACAAATTACTGGTAGGCTGGTAGTTGCATTTTAATGTAAAGTTTATTTAAGATAGTCTTCTAAACACTTGAATAAAAAAAAAAAAAATTTCATTTGGCATCATTTATTTCTTCAATTAACGAAAGTTAATATTTGTAAAGCACGAAGGTTCTAAATTAACCCTCTCAAAAAGTCAAAGAAGGAAATCTCCAATTTAATTAAAAAAAAATATGGTATCTGCAATCTGATAAATCTTTCTCTTATCGCAATACAGTTATTACAAAATTGACAAATTTTTCTTTAAGAATGGACCTTTTACTCAAAGATTAATTGTCCTAACACACACTCTCAGTTAACAGCGGGTTAGTTTCAGTTAACAGCAGGTTAGTTTCAGTTAACAGCAGGTTAGTTTCAGTTAACAGCAGGCTAGTTTCAGTTAACAGTAGGCTAGTTCTTTGGAAAGTGATTATATTATAGTCCGGAAGATAACGCCTAGATCAAATTACATTTTTTGGAAAGGATTAGCTCAGTGGTTAGCGTACTGGATTCCCACGCGGGGGAACCGTGTAAGAGTCCAGGTGAACTGCCCTTAGATGTCTCTTCCTAGGAGCCCCTACAGTTCCGGTGCAATGTCAGTGTGATGGAGAGTGTTGTCTGTAACGAGAGAACACTGACTGGAAACCGGCAATGCACTGTGAAGGCTCCCGAGTGCTAATGACCATAAATATTGACGTGCCTTAAATTAAAGTCAATAAAAAAAAAAAAAAATCTGGTTGTCTTATACTCACACAACTTTCTCTTACTCCAGTTTACAAAATTGTGATTGACAAAATTTTATAGTTAGTATACCCAAAATTAATGAAATTCGTCGGTGTTTTTATGGAGAAAAATCGCTAAAACTGAAAAGTACAGTAAAAACGTACTTCCGGTTTACTAATTTTCTTCAAACTCGGATTTTTGGGCAATATATTTATTTAATTAAATGATAGCACTTCAGAGGAAAACATAATCCTATCCCTCCTTTAAAAGTCCCCCTAAATATGACTTTACCCAGCGAAATGTTTCAAATAAATAGTTGTAGCTTTTTATATTTGTAGTCCATATTCCTAGAAAGAACATCGTTGGAGCTATTTTTTTTTTTTGAGAAAACAGCAGAAAACTGGAAAATACTTTCAGTAAAAACGCCCTTCCGGTCATCCGATTTTTTTCAAACTCGGAATTTCAACAACATATTTAATTCTAATTAATTATTAATGTAAGTGTTTCACACCAGATTTTTTTTTTTTTATATTTTATTTTCCATCTAATCGATCCATGTATCTATCTATTGATATATCTATATATATAAAAATTCAGCATCCGTATGTTTGTGGCCGCAAAACTCGAAAGTA